>DWQX01001828.1:0-25116 GCA_018245475.1 Pharmacophagus antenor | reverse complement strand
TCGAGCCGGTGCATAAACACTACACTCGCGTAGGTCATTATTGGCCTGACGCAAGTTTTGTAGAGCAGCACTTTGTGGCGAAGGGAAAGCTTGCTTTTCTTGCAGTGGTAAACACTTAATATCAATAACACGTTTACACAAATAACGCTATTAAAATGGCGTTATAATAAAAAATATGCAAATATCAAATCACATCGTAAAAAGTTTTGTAAAATGATATACATATATATAAAAAAATTACATCCAGATTAAAAGAAAAAGCCCAAGGTTTTTGATTATCAACGTATACGTTGCCTTATACGATATTATTATTATCTACAGCGCCTGTCAAAATGTAACAAAGAAAAATTCATGAAACACTGCTTATCTGCAATGATAGGCGCTATCAATAAATTTTATTTAGATTTTTTAACACTTCTTTCTTGCAAATTCACTCGACATTTATGGAAACTGAATATAAAGAAAAGAAAAATTAAAAAGAAATTTATAATTAGCACAATCGTTATTCACAATTATTCCATTGTGGTAGTACTATTACTTTTTTTAAATTCAAATCTAAAAGACTCGCGACGTATAAACTTTTTCCAACAAAAAAAATTTCCTTGTAATCCATCCGCTTATATTAAATATATATATATATATATTGTTTCTGGTCTAACACATGGCCTCGATTTCACCTCACAATGAGACCGTAGATAGTAAAGCGTGTTTCGCCCAGAATACATCTGGCTCTCACATGTTTAACTATCGGGATGCAGCAATACTGTTATAGTGGCAGATTGACACTGAGACTGGTACTGACTCCTCCTCCTCCTGTGCCCCGGTAATCGAACCCGAGACTTCTGTTTTACTGGTAAACCACCCCGGCACTCAAAGATATTACGATTCAATGTGATTTGTACGATACGCTCCAATTAATTAAGATAATTCTAAATCTATTTTAATTTTCGCGACGACTATTTGTGTTTTAGTCATTTCAATACATAGATATGGATATACCGATTATATAATTTTGACATATTTGATATTGTAAGTGCGATATCACGTCCAAAATTTTACTTATAACTAATTAAATATACACTGCATGATAATATAAGTTTCTGTTTAGTAACCAGAATGTACCTGGTTCCATTAGTTAAAACGATGACAGACGAAAAAGTATGTAAATAAAGATGCGATATACATATGCCGGACTAAGGGTGTCTGTTCAAAGTCTATAAAAATTATATTTTTTTTCTACTATGGCCTCTTGAAGACTCTTCTGGCTTACCTAATAAGCTCATTGGGGCCATATTAGAATTTTCCACGAAACCTTCCTTCGACTTCTTAAACTGCTGCACTTCAGCTCCGACCAACTTCTGAATTGCTTTCGTTAGACTGTCGAAGCGTTCCATCTCGCGCAGCAGCAGCTCGTTGCGTTCGCCGAGTTCTTTTATATCACCCTCATTCAAAACATCTTTCTAGAAAAAAAAATGTGCACGTAAATCTAAGACTTTCGAGACATAAAAAACGTGTATCACATCACTCGGAGATACGTGATTCGGTTCCATTTTATAACTTTAAACACATTTACATTATGTAAAACATTAATTTGTATATCAGTCGTCACTGACTCATAGACTTATGTGACAACGCACAGCCTTTTAGAGACATGAAATATGGTGGCTAGGCGGTATGGTCGAAAGACTTTAGCCTGCAGCATGGGCGAAAAAGAAATTAAATATGGTGGGTTCTTTGTGATGTGTAGGTATTGACTAAGAAAGCGGGAAGGCTAGTGTTTTAGTAAAAATGTTTGGCACATAAAATATGTTCGCAATATTATTACAATATGTGAAATAAAGAAAAGAAACGATATTTAAATACAATAAAAGACATAAAACTTAAAACGTGTCACATGAAATATTCCTTAGTAACCCTTTTTCCATATTAACACATCATCGACCAGTGACGAAAAAGAAATTCTGTCTCAATGTTGTGTTATTCTCGTTAAACTTCCGCCAGGTTTTTCTTTTCATTTAAAAATGAATGTGTAGAGTTAAAGAACTGAATAATCGTCTGAAAGTTAGTCTCTCAGTAGGCATCAACTACAAGTCAAAATAACAGGCTAAATGTGGGCGAGCGGCGACGAAAAAAAGCCTCAAACATGTTAGTGTTAAGCTAATAAAAAAAAACTAAATGTCAACTCCCCACATGTTAATTTAATGTTAAGATTAACATCCCTCCACTACGTGTACTAATTTTCGTGTCCATCACCTCAAAGGATAAAGTTTCATAAACATGCCCTCTCTAAGCCTCTGGGGTGGAGATTTAAAAAACCCTTTCTCAGTGGATATCCACGCATCAAAAAGAACACACTAGCAACGCTTTAATGTGTGCGTTGATACATACGTCAGACAGGGAATCACTATTTCGAAGTTTATATTAAAAAATAATAGACAAGGCCCAATGTCTGAATGACCAAATACTGCATAGGTTTTTGAATATTGTAAGCGGTTATTAATACCTTTTGTAAATTTATCAATCTCGCTTTAGAGTCTCTGATGATTTTAGCACTTTTCCTTGTGTCGTGTTGGATATCTTTCAATAATTGCATCAGGGGATCACCGGAATCCGCACCAAACGGGGAATCTGTAGCGAAATGTGTAAACTGAGAATGTTTTTATTTTTTTCTTATTAGTTATGGGCCAACAGCTGGCCTCGATTTCACCTTATGTTAAGTGACAACGAGGCCGTAGATGGTGAAGAGTAATCACCCAGAATACTAGCTCTCACGTGTGTGACTGCCGGAACACAGCAATGCTATTATGGTGGCAATTGTCATTGTAGATGGTCCTGGGCAGGCGGATTCGATTAAACCCTTCCAGGACCCAGACTTGTCTACTCCTGTAGCCCGGGAAATCGAACCTGGGAACTCTGCGTTACAAGGCAAGCGGGTAAACTACTGTGCCACGAAGGCAGCTCTTGCACTCCGCTTTCCCTCCTCACGCAACATCGTAATTTTAGCATATCACTCGGATGTCCCCTCTCATGGGATATGAATGTTTATTAGTGATTATGCGTTATCTAATTTATTTCAGTGCATTGTTAAGTTCAATTTCGAAATATATAAAAAATAAAAGATTTTCTAAATGCACATTTCTAGCACGAACTAGCGTCGGGCCACGGGAGTGGCAGCAGCGAACACGCTTCAAAATCTACGGCCGTATTGTCACAACATTAGGTGACCGTCGTCAAGTGCTAGCCCCTAATCGATAAACTTATACAAGAGAAAAGCAAGAATTATTATTTCGGTTTACTTTTTTCTAAACATAACAATTAAATTTATTTATAATAATTGTATTACAGTATTTTTTTTATCTACATACAATTTTTAAAAAACGCACACAACTTACATTGTCCGGATTTCTGAAAGAGAAAGATAATTTATATAATTTGTATGGTTAATGTTCATTAATAATTTATGCCAAGAGATTTTTTAACTTTAAATATAATAAATAAATTAGAAAGACTAAAAAATAAAGTGTCTGTTAACACTTTATCGACCTGTAGCCGATTTTTAGACTTTTCGTCGTCGGCGCTCGCTACGACGAAACGTTCTGACTTTTGTTGCTGATGCTTATCGAGAGACAACCTTTCGGATGATTATTCGTTCTTTAAGTCTACACATTAATTTTTAAATAAAAAAAACCTGTGCGGTAAAGACTTTAACTAGAAAAACACAAGATGACAGAATTTCTTTTGCGTCATCGGTCGATAATGTGTTAAGTGTATTCCATTTTAATATTTATATATTGGTTATATTATTTTTACATAAGTGTCACGTCACTTTGTTATGTAACATAGAAATTAATAAGTATTTGATAAATCTAGTAACCTTACCTTTATTATGTTTGCTGGCTCACAACATTTCTGTTTGGTGTTATCATGTATCTTTTGCCTTTCCATCTCTAGGTTCTTAGGATGGAGTAACGTTTTGACACACCTATTACCCGGTGAGTTTTGCATTTTATCCAATTTGAGTTCAGCGGTTTTATTGTCGCCGTGAGCCGACTGACGATCCGTACTCAGTGATTCATCAACCTTAGACTCGCTAAGCAGATCCTGTGAATATATTTATATTTATATATATATATGTATTTATTTATTACAGCTTATTTACAAATTGTATTTATGTGAAAACTTATAATGATGCTAATGATTTGAAATCTATCATCGGTAGCATTTCAACTGATCACCATAACAATTTGCAATTCTATAAATAAAAAAAAAATCAGGTATACTATCGGGAAAAACATTTTTGCACTCACTACTTTGTGATATGTGCAGTAAAAATAAAACTGTTGGTAAATCTCTACTCTAGTTGGATTTGCAATTTAATTTTTATATTCATTTATGGTTTTTAATGGAGCTACAGATAATGAAATTCTTAAAGGTAACGTGTCAGGTGAACGCGGCGCGTATTGTAGTTGTGTAAAAAACGTATACTCACAGATTCGCACGAAAAATTTGAATCAATCGATGTTAGAGAATTTGTTTCTTTTCGCTCGTCGTTTTTCTTCTTAGAGTTGCTTGAAAACTTCTCTTGCGTGATCACCGGACTGCTGAGGCTTTTGTCTATCTGCGTCTGGAGTCGTGGTGATTGTACCAGCCGCACGCCTGTACGCGTTTTCTTTATGTTAAGTCTTATATTCTACGAAAAACATCGTATATTTAGGCTATAGTTTAACAACCTTATAAACCCCGTAGCCCACATAGTGAATGTTTTTTTTTATGTTTTAGTAGAGCTTCCTGTCTTGCAAAACCACAACAGTTATTTCCACGATTATAATTAGACAAATAATATATTATAGTTGTATAATTGTTAATGACGTACTTGATATTTTGTTTTGTTTCTCTCTAATTATGTGTTTTTAATTAGCCTATGCGCCCTCTACGTAACCATAATGCCTCCTAATTATCTTCGAGTCTTCTATTGCCCGCCCTGAGAAGGTCCCAAATGACCACAGAGAGCCATTATCGAGAATGTTGAGAACATATGCTTTGGACTTTCTTAAGTAACTGAACAAAAGATCCTTATATACTCGTCAAGGCACTCGACAAAAAAATCCTCAAAATTTCCGCGTGCCACTGAACAATAGATTTATGAGGTAATTTATTTCAAAATAATAATTGTTAACGAACAAAATAAAATAGAGAACATTAATGTGTGATATATTTACATACATACGTATGGGTTCGTTCTATCGGTAAATTTGTCTAAACTAATGGCGAAATATTCAATATTGTTTACATCGACCTTCTAAAGCGTTACAGGTGATAATTCCACCCTAGAACGCATTTCTGCGGACACGGACTGATGTACAAACACACTATCCGATATGAAAAGCATTGTAGTTAATGCGAAACTAAGTCCTCATATCATATATCAAGGCGATGGCTACAACAACAATAACACAAAAGGTTGATAACTACGATTATTGCTTTTTTTTGCAACATAATGTTTCTAACATATTTGTATATAACTTATATATCTAACAAACGCCTAACTAGTTAATACCATAAATAAATTACAAACGTGTTTTTACTTACGGTTTTTCATAAAAAAAAATAATTAAATAGTGATAGTGTGACGTAAACAAATATCATTAAACATCACCAACTGGATTTCCTATAAATAATAGATAATTTTTATTAAGAAAAAAAATACCTTCATGTCCGTAATAAATGTAAATGTCCAATATAAACTGATTTATTGCTCGTAATAAATTTTATATAATAAACCTATAAAATGACTTTGACACTTTTCATAATGTCAAACAGATATTTTGTTAATATGAACAATGGTTCTATGCAATGATTAATACTAGTACATAATTTGCACTATGTTATTATAAAATATATTATAATATTTATATAGCTTCGCTCGACTTTCATCCGTACTGAACGTGTACACGGAATATTGCTTTTAAAAAAAATGGAATCGCCGGGAACCTTCAATGTGAATTTCTTTTCATTTTAATATTTATGTTACTAACTTCGATATATATATTCTATTCAACAGCAAAAGAAAATATGTGTTAAGCCATAACCGATAAAAAATAGCAACAAAATCGAACAATTCGTTTTTTTTTATCGATTATGGGCTATCACATGGCCTCAATTTTACCTGATGTTCAGTGACAATGAGGCCGCAAATTGCGAAGCGTGTTCGCTCAGAATGCATCTCGCTCTCACATGCCTGACTGCCGGACCACAGCAGTGCTGTTATGGCGGCAGATTGACTTTAAGAGTGGTAGCCAGCCAGACACGTTTCGAAAAACCCTAACACCATACAGACTCCACTACTCGTGTGGCCCGGAATCGAACCCGTGATCTCCGCGTTACAATGCAAGCGTGTAAACCAATGCGCCACGGATGCAGTTCTCATATCAAATTCTTCTTGTCGTGGCATTTTTGAGAAACACTCTAATTTAAGAAAAAAATAAAAAATAACATTACAAATAATGATTTCCTAAATAAAAGAATTATTTAGGTCAAAACATATCAAACTATGTCAAACATCAAATTCACGGTCGCTCTTAATTTCACTCGGTATTTTATGATAAAACCCATACGGGTGATTAACTATTTTAACTCTTCAAATATAATTGTATTTTATCTGTGGAAAGTTTGTCCTGACAGTGACATTAATGCATGAATGTCGAAATGACTATTTTCGGTTTTGTGTCTACATGTAAAAATCGGTACAGTTTATGTTTATATTATATTTTTCATTTAATTATATTCATTATTATATTTTTCTATTGTATTGTAGCGAATTCACCTGCAATGTGTACTATATAGAACGTGACCAACGGGCCAGCAACACAGTTCTGACAATATCTCCTATAGTACTACTTTTACGGTGTTTACCGCCAGTCACAAGATTAACTAGGTCTACGATTGGACCAGTAATATAATAGGCTACACGCGCAAAATTCAGCAATATTTCTCGCTACATGTGCCAAAGACAATAATATCACTAAAATAATTAACGACCTATGCAACAAATATTTTGCAAATACGTTTCCATTTTGTCGTGAATAAAATATGTTATCTATGAGCTATGATTGCAGATTAAAAATACGTTACCTCTCTAGATTTCTATATTTAATAGTAGAATACTGATCGATGTGATGATTATATTTATATCAAACTCCATACGCCTTCTTACAACATAAATTAAATTTTAATCTAGATATTCATATTAATCTATGATGTTTTTTTAACCCTTTGCGGACGGGACGCTTCAAAGTGAACCGTACCGTGGCTACGAGCTCATGTCGCTGTTTACAGCACTCCAAGTCAAATTTTGTACATTTTAAATTACGTGTACATACACGAGCATTTACGTGAGACACATGTACGCGTTTCTAGGCTCTGTCGGCTGTCTTCGCCAAACGCATACATTAGTTATTTGGCATATTCGATGATTTACAAATAACGCATATATGCGGCGGTAGACCGCAAAAGGTTAAACCATAAGTTATAGGTAGCACCCTAATCAGATTAATAAGATAATATTTACAGCCCCCTCTGTGCTTCTGCTGGAGAGAAGAAATGGCGCAATAACACATCACCGATATATAGTGGACCATAGGATTGAATAAATCTTAAATCCATTAATTTTAATAACCACATTTCTTTATGAATTGGTTCGTTATTAAGTCTGCACATTCTGTGTCGGTAACAAAATCAGGCGTTATTTACATCTCCAGCACGCCCTCGAGAAGTGCCTCTAAAACCAAACAGCAGCCGTCCTTACTAATAATTACGTCGTTTTCAGTTATTTACATTTAAATCACGTATAACTCTCGCGGCCAAATTGAATTCAACCATTTTACGAAGTGATTGCGTCGAATGAAATGTTAGAATTTCTTACATAATTTTCCGGTTAGCAAACACATATATTTAACGAGGTCATTTTTTCTTCGGACTCACTCTTCCTTATTCCAGATATCACATTACGATTTGCATATGAATTTTATCCTATTTTACTGCTTTGTACATAGTGATCAATGAGAAAGGACAAACGTTTCATATGAAATTATGCATTAGTTGTTTTAACAACTCGTACATTCTATGCGTATTTGCGCATGCTATCTCCAGCGAAAGAGTTTGATAACTCTGATAACATCTAGTAAATAGAGGACATATGTTATTATTGAAATATATTTACACCCACAAACCCTGTGTTCTGAGTTATATGCACGCCATCTTAATTTACGTTTTTGATTATTTGCGTTAATTTTTTCTTGTCCACGATATTTTTGTTAAAAAGGTTTATGAAAAAAAAATCAACAAGATTCTTTCCGATGGAATATCTAACATGTATTTTAATAAAATCCCTTACGTTAATTCATTTAGCGGACAATGGCTTCTCACATTTACTTAAACGCCCACCCGATCTTAATCAGGATGAAACGTATTACGAAGAGATAAGGTTTATTATCATATGTGTGTTTATTTGTCAACATGGCGTATGTAGGTTCGACGCTTTAGTGGAAAATAGACAAAGCATTTAATGTAATTAAAGACACGTGTAAGGTTTCGGAGAGTTGGCAGGCAGTGCGTCGTCACCGTTCAGGCAGCCGAGTCGAGAAAATGGCACAAGGTAAGTTTTAATTATAGGAATTTAAAAATTAAATATTTGGACGAATATAATCATATAGTATAAACAATATTGCTATGCGATGTCGATAACTTTTTTTATCTCCGCGTTTGATTAACGTTAAAATTCAATTGTTATATTTTTTTAATTAAAGCTGGCTTTCATATGTCCATATTTAACTTTTTATATACAATTTCTTAAGCTAATCAGGATTAAGTCCGAACGATGCTAATTTTCAGAATTGCCCCCCTGTTACTTTTATCTCTGTCGTACCCTTAATACTATGTACTTTCCTGTAAAGCCAAGCAATTGGCGAATAATAATAAATAAAATAATAATAAAGTTATTTATCGTGAAAAGATATTGATAACAATATAATCTGTGTGTCTCCGTGACGCATGGGGTTACCGCCTGCCTTTGTAACACGGAGGTTTTTGATTCGATTCACTTTACAACATTTGTAGTGGGATCCCCAAATACCCACCATCTGCAATGTCTTCCTTCAAGTATTCTGGACGAACACGCTTCACCATCTACGGTCTCGTCACTTAACATCATGAGAAATCGAGTTCACGTGCTAGCCTATAACCGATAAAGAAATAATCAAAATATTGATTAATAGCTGTACAAATTAATATTACTCATTTCATAACAATTTGATAAAGCCGATGTTTTCTTAAGATCTGTCTAATATTCATATGTTATAAAGTACAAAATGCAATGCACTACCTTTCAATCTATCATTAGTCGGGTACCTGTACCCCGTGAATGCATTCTTCAATATTATTATCGCGCTGTACGAGTTTTCAGCGCATAGAGACAATTATATCATGTTACATATTTAATTAAATATAATTTTTTTTAATATATGTAACTATCAAATGTGTATAATAATTACATAAATAAATCTTTATTTAACAACACTGTCCGTTTTACTACGAACAGAGGTGTAACTTATTTAAACAGTCTTCGACAATCCGTTTGTTTTGGTGTACCGCTTGCCTAGTAAAACGGATGTCCCTGATTCAATTCGTGGCTTACATGGGTAGGAAAGTTTGAATAGTTTAAGATTTCTTCGAATTCGCCTTGCTAGCTACACCCTCAATATCATCTTGCCGCCGTATCTTTACTGTGTTCCAGTCATATTATATATAGTACTGGTAGCTAGAACGTTCTGAAAGAGTACATATATACACAGCTTCAATGTTACTTAAGATTGTCTCAAATTTTAATTATGAAAAAGGTCGATTTGATACTTCAGTAGCATCCGAACCATATTCGGGCGACATTAAAGTTTCTGATCGGGTCACGCCCCCCTTATTGGGGTGATGCTTATGACGTGTTAAAGACACTGATATGAAATCTTAGTAGCCCACTAATTTGATTAGCCGCAATGATGCTTGCAACATTAAAGTAGCTGCAGTTGTCTCATTCTCGCAAATGTAATTGTTAACACACATTTAATTCTTTCTCCCTGCTGCATGCTGTAAAAAAAAAGATATTTACAGACTTCATTCACATGTCTGCATTAATTTTAGATATTTGCTTAACATTCGGTTTATGGACTATTTTCAAAGTTTTCATTTTGAGGCCATAGTAATTTAATACATTGATTAACCCTTACGTTTCGCTTTTTTTTTCTTAAATATAGACCATAATTGCCATTAAAAAAAAAACGAAAATTCCAAAAAAATGTAAATATAGTTATTTTCTTGTGAACCCATTTAGCGGCAAAATGTCTTGTCTCGTAAACTTATTTATATATTATATATTTATATAACGGACATATTATACATGTCTTTGTATTTTTAATAATCACCATAAAGCATTTTTGCTTTTACGTAGATAAATAGATGAAGACACGATTAACTTTTTAGCGGACATTAAACAAAAAAGTTTGACAAACACTGACCTATTATATACACACCTATATATGTGTAATAACAAAAAAAATACTCTCGATCCGCCGACTGCAACTACTATACGTGTGAAGACAAAAGAATCCAGTGCACTGTATATCGAAAGCATTTGTGCGTCCCGGCGCGGCGAGCCGGTTGAAATAAGCGGAGGAGGGAGGGCGGAGGGTGTTTGTGTGTACTACGGTGCAGTTTTATTTGAGAGGTGTTGTGTGCAGAAAAGTCCCTTTGTTTAATCAATCGGTTGAACGTTTTATGAAATAGGTTGTTCGGGATTTTTGAAATTTCATCGTGGAATAAACTCGCAATGGAAATTTCCAACGGGCACGTTTTTTTTTTATACTTCCACACATTTTTAAAGTGCCATTGAACTGAATTAACACCGAAAATTAAATATAATATATCACTACGATATGAATCTCTTACTGAAGACCATCTTGGGTAGCGCTGAGGCAGAGTATACTTCTATCGCCGACGAGTTTTTTTATGAGGCTATTCGAAAATTACTTCACATCATTATCAGCTCGCATAAAAACTGCCACTCCCGAATGTTACGGCTGTTCATCTACGGTGATGATTTTCCAAAAGGTGTATCGCCCGCTCGTTTGCCTACTCAACCAATAAAAAGAGCCCTTTCTTGTCTACTATAGGTAACAATGAGACCAAAGATGATGAAACGTGGAAAAATTCTTCGACTCTAATGTGTCATACAAACGGTGCAGTTATGGTGATAGCTCGCCAAGCGGGTACGAACCGTTTTTTTATCGTGATCAAATCCTACAAAAGATACCCCCGCGCTGCGTCGACAGAGAAGGCGTGTGTTCGTCGCAGAACCTGCGGCCGGCGCTGCGGGCACGCAGCAGCACTCTACCTCAGCTCGGCGGCGGGTTCGATTAAAACTTTATCGCTCGCGTGGACCAGGAGCCGAACCAAAAACCTGTGACGGTAGCTACCGTTGCCTATGGAACTATATGTAGTGATTAAAAATAATTTTACTAATTTAAGATTCAATCGACACGAAGATTAAAAAGTTTCATTGAATTGTAAACCCCGTCCCTATTGTGAGTGATATCACAAAACTCTTTTTTCCAGTGGTCACCACTTACACATCACAGAGAATATACCCATCAAATTTCATGTATCTAGGACTAGATGTTTAGGCTCTACGTTGATAAATAGGTCAGTCTGTTAGTCAATAAATTTGTGAAGACTAAATTTTGTATGTATAGATTACCAAGTGATGAATTCACTTTCTTTACTGTTTCAGGCATGTATCAAATAAATAATATTTACTAAGCAAATTACATTTTACACCCTGTAATGATAGATCCTAAAATAAACTAAACAGTACGTAAATTTCTTCGCCGGCTGACCTAAGCCTTGGTAATGATTTAAACATAATTGTCTGCTATTTTACATTGTTAATTTGAAAACAATTGTTATTATACGATGATAGATAACTGACAAAAATTTATTCAGTCTCATTTATAATAAAACAGGTATTAGGAAACTGCTGCTATCATCCATGTTGATTAATTGGGTGATATGTTTTGCTATAAAGAATTTAAAAAAAATCATTGCGTTACCTTTATCTATCTTAATACATTATTAATTATCATAGATTTACAGGTATGAAAATCAGGTAAATATGATCAAACAAATATCAGATAAACACAACTTTTTTTTTACTATAGGCTTTAGAGACCTTGGTCCAAGGTTGTACGGTGTTTTAAATAATATTCGAAAACATTTTTTCTAAGTTGGGCACTCCTTGTCTGTATTCATATATTTGTTTATACGTATACATGTAAAAGTAACTGTTTGTACCAAAATAGACAAAAGATGAAAATCTCACCGTCAATTAAACTCCTTAACGTACATCGATTTGCCGGAATTGAACCAGCGACCTGTTAGGAGACAGGCGAATAAACGTGTTAGAAGTGACATCAATACCTATTTAACAGATTCGTGAAATTTTTAATTATCATAACCATCATGGTTTATCACGTTTGAAAACCACAACTAATTCTCACTAGCCATTGTAACGTAAGATACTGGATAAAAATCGTGTCTTCTGATAATCTTTATATGAAATCACACGTAATGGATTCGGTGAAGCTATGATCTGATCGTGTCAGTTTGAAATACGTGTATAATTAAAAGGAAAAATGTGCTAGTTCGCGAATAAATACAGATCGTGATAGCGTTACTGTTGGCCTGTGTGGCTGTTGGTTGTGATGTCAATTCCGTGAAGCACTAACATGAAATAAATAAATATTTTACTTTTTTTCTTTTTTGGATGCATCGTTAAAATTTATAAAAAGTTATTACAAGTAACGAACACTCGTTGTTTTTTGCCCGAGTGTGATTTAGTAAATGTAGAAAAAAAAAGTGAAACAGTCTTAACTAAAACCGACGGCCCGAATGCGTAATACGGAATAAATGAGAACCGGTTCGTAATTATCGAATTCGTGGGGAATAAAAGTTTTTTTTTCTTTTTAAATGTATTAAAAACTAGATTATAGTAAATTATTTCTAATTTAATACGAGCAACCACTTACCGCACTCGCAAGCCGTGAAATTCGACGTGAACAATTGAGTTACATTTTACAATAATATTGATGAAATTATAATTTGTATAACGCTTAATGAACGAATGAACGAAAATGTAAAAAATAAAATTATCTCATCAAATAACAATTTATTATTAAATAAACGTTTGTTTCAGCCATTATCTGGTCTTGTGAATTAGCGTCATTGTATTATAAATACATATATTATTAATCCTTAGCACCCTGCAAGTTTTTGTATTGTTGCACACTATGAAAAGTAAAAAAAAAAATATTCATTACAGTTAAGAGTCCGTACTTGAATTATCCACTGATAATCAGTAGTCGAAGCCAAAGACATTGTGACATCATAAGAGTATGCATGATAAAAATGTAATAGTTTCACAAAGGAGTCTAGAATGTTGTGAAACAAATGGCAGATGGTTCCATAATGGAGCCTACGGAGTGCTAAGGGTTAACTAATTACCGCAGCGAACTTTTTACCGCCTAACAGTCAATAAATTGCGTGTTATCACTAACCAGTAACACAAATAGTAAGTAAATACAGATTTTTTTTATCAATATTCTACTCCCTTTGAGACAATTCAGCATCTGGAAAGTCTTATTACTCACTATCCCATTTAAACGCTTAATTACGCTTAATTTTTCCGGTATTGCACCTTAAATGTTACTCTATAAAGTAAATAACTCCGTTGGCAAGTTTCAATGAAATACGTTCAATGGTTTTTTCTTGATTGACTTTCAAAGTGGTGGACTGACGGACAAACGGGGAAATCCATAAAATAGGTTTTCATTTTTATATCTTTAAAAAAGTATACATAAGTTAACATTATCAAGAAACATGCAAGGCACAGTTTCAGGTATGTTGCAGTTTAATAACATATAAAGATTATCCCCATAGTCCAAGAATAAATATTGTTTGTACGCCACGCCAGGATTACATATTATCATTTATATCATAATAATTTTAGTTCCTTATCACGGTTCCTTTCCAATTTTTTTTTCTCTAGACCCGTATCCGTTTACCTGTATCCGCTTATAGCCTAATTCTAAGTACTGATCCAAATGTATTTATTTCTTCACGAAAATCAACCAAAGTCGTTCCGAAAATTTACGTGTAAAATGTTACAGACAGAAAAACTTTCATATTTATAATATTAGTACTGTTTATGGATGCCAAATCGGGAGAATCGGTTTTGGGCTAACACTTGAACTCAACACCCGATGTTAAGTGAGAATGAGGCCGTGGATTGCGAAGCGTATTCGCACAGATAAATCTGGGTCTCACGTGTATGACTGTCAGAATTCAGCAATGCTGTCATAACGGTAGATCGACATTGTGTGGTAGGTAGCCGAGCGAGTTGAAAAAACTTTACCACCATATACTACTCTTTCCAGTGCAATTCTGACTCAAGAATCGAACGTAGGACATTCGCGCTGTAAGACAAACGATAAACCACGGAGGCAGTGAAACTTGTCTGGAAATTAAAATGAAATCATCAGTCAGTGCCCTTTATAAGGAAATCGTCACGAAATATATATATATATATATATGTGCATAACTCATATCAAATCGTTTTCTCATCAAGCTAAACGTAATTATTCCTTACAATGAGTTTTCCTTACATATAATCCAATGACATGCAAAGTTGCGTGTCATTTGAAAGCTTCTTCATGTCACGTGATGAAGAAATTGAAATAATAGGTTTGAAAGAAAAAAAAATTACAGATAAATTTCTTACTAGTTATCAGTACGATTCCGCTTATGCAGTAATATACATTTACTAGTCAGTGGCAGTTTCTCTAAACGCATGGAAAACATTTTATCGCGTTACTTAGCAATTATGTAAATTAAAATTAATAAATTATAATTGAAATAATTTAAAGCCTTGACTACAACGATCGTAACAAAAATGGTTAGAGAGCTACGTAATAACTTACATTACGGCATGTACTTGTCAGGATTTACCACATGGACACTGTTCTGTTGTCCCAAAGAATTATGATAATGTTCACGATTCATTACGTGAAATTTCCCCGATCCGAATAACCGTGATACATTGTAAAATTAGCTTAGTTTCTTTAACTTTAATAAGCTAAGGCTCAAGACCTCGATTTCAACTAAGTGACAGCAGGGCCGCACGTGGTGTAGCGTGTTCGCCTAGAATACTTCTGGCTGTCGTATGCATCACTGCCGGAACGCAACGATGCTCTTGTAGTGACAGTTTGACATTGAGGTTGGTAGATTGGCCTGCCAATATATTCTGCCAATATAAAATATTCGGCAACGCTTCCACAATTCATACTCCACTATACCCGTAGCCCGGGATTAGAACCTTGTGCAACTTTTAGCGATGCAAGGCAAGCAGTAAAAACCGCTTCGCCGTCGGTAAGAATGAAGTAAGTGATATATTTCGATAATAAATTACGTTTCTAACACAGTTAACGTCGACATACTGTTTTCGTTAATTAATGTATTGCTAATATCGATATAGGAACCGCAAAACGAGTTACTTTCGTATTAAAGCGAGCGAAACCTGTATTCCGGCACAGTGGTCATCTAATGGCGTATACCCGTATAAAACCGGTAGAATATGCTACAACTTAACGTATATTTAATTTAATGAAAATATTGGTTTTGTTTACCCCTTTCCATAAATTTAATTATTTATTTATTGATATATTTTAATTAATTTATTTAGGAATATTTCAACCAGAAGTATATAATAAATAAGAAATTAAATAAATAAGAATATTTTAACCAGAAGTTTCTTTATTCGATGAACACGTACTTTCCCTTTTTCATATTTAGTTTTTTTACAAAATGCTCACTTTTGTGACATGTATATGTAAAATATTTGAAATAAGAGATTTCGATTGTACGAGTGGAATAATTAGTAACGATTGTTTTTGCACCGTTTTTATTTCTATTTAAATAATTTAAAGCAATTGTTTTTAGAACAAAGTATTTGATACGTGCTAAATATTTTAAAAAAATATAACGCGAATAAGTAAAGGCATTTACGTAATATTTAAATATGGCTTATTTTATAATGGGTGCTCATTAGAAAACAATGTAATTTAGTGTAATTAAATACGAAAATGTGTGATTTTTTTTAAACAAATAATGGTCGTCGCGGTATAAATAATAAAATAATTTAATTGATTATTTTGTTTAGTTAAATTCTGTGTAAATGCTACGTTTTAGTACATTTTATTTTATACAATAGTAATAAAAAAAAATGGTAAACATGAACGTAAGCTTTACTATATACTATTCATAGCATCATGTGTTAGATTTTTTTTTTATTCTCTCTTCCTCTCTCACTCTCTCTCTCGCACACACTCGCACACACACATTTTTTTCTCCCATATAAATGGTTTTAGAACGAACAAAGAAGAATATTCAAATTCGTATCAGCCTATGAAAAATGATACATGACCAGACAATAAAAATAATAAGCAATGACATCAACCGAAATCAGAAGAGCGTCATATAAAAAAGAATTAAAAGAAAAAACAATACGATTTGTGAACCTAATCACCGGTTGATATGTGGACCCATCGCTATAACACAATTGTCAGTATTTAGTAGCAAAAATAAATTTACTCTCAATGCTTGCGTCGAAAATGAATAAAACTATTTAATATTACAATAGTAGCAAATAAACATAAACCATATTGGGCTGATATCAACTTATGAAACATTAATTTTTGATGACATCCTTAACAAATATACATGCAGCGTGTCCGTAAATGACTTTTTTAATTTAAATCAAACACCGACTAATCACCACGCGCCCTATTTGATAAAAACTACCGAGTAATTTAACGTTTACACCACGTTCAGGTGGGCTGCGAGAACGTCCGATAATTTCATAGTATCATCGTGGTCTCCCATTCTGTACATTGTAGTTTACGGTTCATTATTTTTATTTTTTTTTAAACAGTGACGTTTCGGAAACGAGCCGTGTCGTTTATATAAAACCGCCGAACTGAAGACGCTTAACGCCCATACGTCGCTTTTACTCGACTATACGAGCTAAGTCGATATACGTTGTAATCGCTTCTAACATTTGTACTGATACAACGTACCGTTTAAATAAATTAAAAACTAGAGTGAAGAATAACAATGGGAATATTAAATCTGTGCTGTTTATTTGTTATTTTATTATTTGGTAAGTGATTCGTAAAATCATTATTATTTCTAACATGTCTTGATATTTTAACGTGATTGCTTAAACTGATTGTTTATTTATTTTCATAAAACACCATAAACGTTAAAATATATCATCTCGTAACAACATTTAATGTGTGTCTTTAATTATTACTTCTTTTGTTGTGCGCTTGTTTTTAATTTTATACATCCAACATTGCTTTTATATTTTTTTGTTAAACAATGTACGATTTCGTTAAGATATTATTCTGTGTAAATATCAAACCTCATAATAAAATGTAATATCATAATATAGCATTTTAATTTTCATTCTTTATTAATTTCTCTGATATTTATTTGTGCTTCATTCAAATTAAATTGGAAATTCACCAACAACCTTACGGATATATTGAACAATGTGTGTTTAGAATTATTTACAAATAATGTGAAATCAAAGAAATAATCTCTGCCTTTACCACTATCATTTCAATAGCTATGAGTCATCCATTATTTATTTATGTATTTCAACATTATTGTAAAACAAATATTAATTCAAATGTTTCACACTGAATGTAAACAATATACTTAACAAATAAACCATTTTCAAAAATATCAATCTATAATTTTAAGCATATTTTACACATGCTTATTAACACGACCATCTTATTTTTTTTTGTCGCCAACGGGCTGAAAGTTTACCACATTGTGTTACCATCGGAACATAGCAACGCGTTTGAGGACATTTGAATGTGGCATCTAGCTGGGCGGGTTATACAAAACTCTACTAACCAAGTTGTAACTGGAATAGAACAAGTTGTTTGACCGCCTTTGTGGCGCAGTGGTTAAAGCGCTTGCTTTGTAACGCAGAGCTCCCGGGTTCGATTCCGGGGCCACAGGGCTAGTGGAATCAGGATGGTGGTAGGGTTTTTCGAACTAGTTACCAGCCTCGATGTTAATCTGCCGCCATAAAAGGATTTTTGTGTTCCGGCAGCTATACATGTGAGAGCCAGATGTATTCTGGACGAACACGCTTTACCATCTATGGCCTCATTGTCAACATCAGGTAAAATAGAGGCCATGTGTTAGCTCATAACCAATAAAAAAAACATGCCATAAACAGTAAAGTTTGTTAAAATTAAATTTTAATTTAATAAACCGAAACATTATTTATGACCTAACTTTCAACTGTTCAACAATTTTATAAGAATTTTCGTTTAATGAAATAGTTATATTTACAAAAACAAAAATCTAATCGTGGATAAATAGAAAGTTAAAAACACAAAGTTTGATTAGTGGTTAAGAAAAACTACGAAAATAATCTCCTTTACGTCCCTATTAATGGTAGTGGTAAATAGTAACAAAGATTATAAGCTGTATTTGCTTCACGTAAAGTTCAATTTCATATTTATTTTAGTTCATAATCATGTTAAATATTTTTAATGTACATTTTCTATGCTATGATCCACTTAAAGGTTAGCCTTTTTGAAAGAAGTCCATTTGATCTTGAATTTCTGTTATTGGACTCCGCTTTGGGCCTGCTGTTCTTTTTCGTTTATCTTCATATCGTGTCTGTAGCCTTCTCCTGTCTCTTTTGCCATGTGGGCGTTAAAGCAAAAAAAATAGGATGGTCTACGGCATTTCTGTCACTTTATTATTAACTCAATTATTTAGTGTGAAGATCGAGGACACGTTGGTCCAAAAATCATGCGCAGATCACGTTTATTTTTAAGCATCAACTTGCTCTATAAACAAGTTTTTATAATCGGATAATACGAAAATCTTGTCGGTTACTAAAATTAATACCTCCCATTGCGATTGTTAAAAATTACCAGCATAATATATGGAGAAGACAACATTTTGAAATTGTTTACATTTTAGAACTGCCGCTAACAATTGAACATTTTTTATTTATTTGAAAACATGTTTACTTTTAGGGCTATTTGCATTATTAACGATGTTTCCTTAAATCCTAGAAACTTCGACATTTATTTATAACTAACAAGAAATATAAGGTGTAAAATGTTTAATAACAGAAATTAAAAAAAAACGTTTGTAATAAAAAATATTTGTATAATTTATTGATGTAACTTTTGATTAAGCTATATTCTAAAACTCATAAAATATTCACTAGCAAGACAGCACATACTGTGTTTGTCTAATATTATTAATAAAAAACATATGTTTTTTAATCAATGATGGGCTAACACTCGGCCTCGATTTCACCTGATGATAAGTGACAATGAGGCCCTAGATGGTAAAGCGCGTTCGCCCGGAATACATCTGGCTCTCACATGTACATGACTGCCGGACCATAGCAATACTGTTATGGCGGCAATTTGATATTGAGGATAGTGGGTAGCCACGCGGGTTTAAAAAACCCTCCTACCATTCAGACTCCACTACTCCCGTGGCACGGGAATCGAACCCGGGACCCCCGCGGCACAATGCAAGCGGCTGAACCACTGCGCCACGGAGGCTGTAAAAAATGTACATCACTAATAAT
The DNA here is from genome assembly GCA_018245475.1 of Pharmacophagus antenor. Taxonomy (NCBI): domain Eukaryota; kingdom Metazoa; phylum Arthropoda; class Insecta; order Lepidoptera; family Papilionidae; genus Pharmacophagus; species Pharmacophagus antenor. Next base: position 5,321 of record DWQX01001828.1, on the reverse strand, counting down.
ATAAATTTTAAATGTAGAAACATTATCGTAATTTAGATACAATTGTTTAAAACAGCTGTGTTCTCCAGGATCATCGAATCGGTTGCTAAATAATTTGATGGATATGTTTATTTATTTTTTAATTCAGAATGATCATCTATATGTTTTTACATAATTTTAATTGGTATAGACCCGTAATATATTTCTTACATATTTGACATAAGCAAAACGATGGTTAGCTGGTGTGTGCGTTCTAAAATCGATGTAGAGGCTAAATAATTTAAGATCCATCATTATTAAAGCATGTTTATTCTTCGGATCTTTCAGCATAGATGCAAAACTAAAAGTTCTTATTGCCATTTACGAATTCCAATATTTATCTATACCCCGTTGCTATGGAGTTGAATTCGTATGCAAGTTGAATTATATTTGTTTTCATATAAGTAGATATATTAGAAGCAAACCTTTCTAAAACACCATTTTAAAAATGGTTAAACTATTTTTATCACTGAGATTTAATCCCCCTGTAGAGTTGTTGATTCCTTTTGATGTGTGTGTAATATTCTGATTTAATGATTTAGTACCATACGGGCTCTGTATTATAGTTTACAGGATGATTTTATAATCTATTATGTGAGTAACCTTAAGCATTAACGTGTAATTTTATGCTGTTCATATATTACAAGGGCACTTTTAAAGGCCACATCTTCCATGCTTTCGTGATAAGTATAACATTATCACAAAAGACCTTGCACCTTCTAGTTCCAATTTAGACCAATTTAAAGACTTAATAATATCTGGGACATATTTCATATATAGTACATATTTATGTATACTCTGATCCCATGATAGGTAGCTAAGCAGCACCTGTAATATAGGTTATCAGAGGCCGTTATATATACATAGATATTTTGTAAATGATTACTGAAATACATATAAACAACCAGACACAGAAAAAACTCAAATGTTTGTCCTGAGCGCGAATGAAACCCGCGACCCCTGGTGTAAAAGATACAGTTACTACCATAACACCAACGCGCCAGTCAACATTCCTTAATAGTATCCGTCTATCAATAAAGGTTTAGTACTTTTGACTAAAACTTATTAATCGTTTATATGCATTTTCATCAGTATGTTCAACACAGATTTGATCTAAAATTCAAGAACAGTGGAACACATTCTCCAATAACTTAACTCCTGAAATACAATACGCTATATTTCGTTTAAAATGCATGACAAACAACATATAATAATTTAAGGTTGGAATTTTTTTATGATTCATTTGGTCCCCTACCGATGTATCTTTCGGTCATTATAAAATTGTTATAAATTAAATTCGAACATGCACATCATTACAAAGCATTATATTTACGTAAACAAAATTGAATTCACTCATTAACCGCATTTAAAGTTCAAATTTTGACCACGTATCGTGCATAATGCGATTTTATCGCGTGTGATTTCTTAACAATGGCGAAGATTCATATTTCGTTTTTCTTACACCGATAAATCATATATTTTTAAGGAATAAAAAACTTGTTTGCATATATACAAAATATTTATTGCGAAGAGAACCTGTAAAACCTGTATTTTATTTCGATAGCGACGGATTCGTCTTCGTGTGTACGGTGGATATTCTATTTGTATATTTTTCTACGTACAAGCACGCCATACGTTTTTTTGAAGGAATCATTAAATTTAAATTACTTTTTTTTTTCGGCTAAAACGTGATATCTCGACAAATCTCATTACAATTATAAAAAAAAAATGCTTCGCTTAATAAGGTGATACGGGAAACGGTTGATTTTGCACACGTTACAAAGTTACATTTAAAAAAATATTTTTATTTTTCATTTTTTTACAAATATTTGTGCCCTGCAATTATGAATTAAAACTCTGTAGTCACAACAAACATCCTGATGTCATAGTGAAGATGAATTAACATTTGCGTTTTATAGTTCCGTAACCAAAGAGCGATATACGATACCCTATTAATAGGCCTCCGTCGTCCGTCTGTCAGCGGCCTCCATCTCATGAAGCGTAACAAGTAAACAACAAAGTAAACAACAAGTAAAATGTTGAAATTTTCACAGATAATGCATTTAAGACACTGTTTTGTTCGTTTTACGGTGTTCAATAAAATTATCAATAATAAGTTTCAGAACGAAGAGGAGCGATAGAAATCATAAATTATCATACTATTTTTTTTTAATCTGAGGAAAGGACATAACGAACTGGTCATAAATTTACAATATACATTCCCCGTAATCTGGCCCGTTGACATTTCTTGTTTCATCGAAAATATATCCACATATTATATTCATAATCTCATTCACGTTTTTATCGTGCATCTAAACAGGGGATAAATAGGCGCTACCAGTATAGAAATGTGGGATTACCCTACGTTATAGGTACTGAGAACGTTTATAAGCCATATTTATCGGATGCTTCAATATAAAATGCAGTTCCATTTTCAAATAAGCCCATACTAACATTTATTATAGCCAATTAAATTTTAAACCGTCTGCGAAAAGGAAAACGCACAGTTTTTACCTCATTGGTAGTAATCAATCCAAAGTTATTTTATTCTAACAATATTATATTGTGAAAGAATAATGTATCTTTGTGCGAAACAATAATTTTCTTAATCTTCCTTATCGGGGAGTACTATTTGAATATTTTACAAATGCGTGTAGTGCCTCTTTGTGGAGTGTTAGAACTCAACGATGCGTTGAAATGTTTCCCAAGTATGAACGTCCGGCGAAGGTAAACTTTGTATAGAATCGTACATTTGTGACATTAGGACACAACACGCACTTAGTCTGCGCCTTGAGTTGACCTCGAATCTATCTCCTCGTGAGAGAAGGTACTCAATTCCAGTAGAAAAAAAAAAGATTTAACACATGTATAGCGGACCTCATGGTTACCATCAAAGCAAGAGAAAATACGTTTTTACTCTTCTATAGACAGTATCGTAGTATATATTAACAATCATCTAAGATATCTAAATAATTGTTTGTTTTTAATTTAATTAATAGATGTGAAATTGCTTAATTAAAAATCACAGTAGAACTCTCCTATCTGTTGTTTATAAAACTAATTATGAACAACAATCGCACTAGTAAATCATTGATTGGTTGAATAATAAACAAAAGAGAAACAATGTTCATTATTTAAATGTGATTCTGATGTCAATCCGTTTTCCAGCTTAGTTCTTATCATACAATGGAATATCACGGTCATAATAGTTAAGCACCATTGTATACCAATTCGCTCTTAAATTTAGAACAACAATTTGCGTGATGACAACAATATGAAATAATTATTCAATTAACGAAAACGTAAAAGATCGTTAATTAATAATAAATAATTTTTTTAGAGTTTATTATAATTGTTAAGTTTCAAATAGAAAAAACATTTATACAATTTGTATGTACATATAAATATTAACTGGCCGTTGATGTAATGGTTGTAACTCTGCCTCTCTCAACATCGGTCGCGGGCTCAATTCTCGCTCAGAACAAACTTTTATGTGATGAACATATATGTACATTCTGTGTCTGGTTGTTAATATGTATTTATTTAAAAAATATCAATGTGTATCGGTCTCTGATATCCCAAATAACCGATGCTCTTTAACTACCTATCTTGAGATCAAAGTAGTAAGTATGAAATTACCCGGATATTTTTTTTATTTATTATAATTTTATATAGATATATCAATAATTATAAATGTTTGAAGAAGTTGTAATTGTATTGATACTTGAAATTAATATAGCTTACAATCCACAGTATTAGTTATTATTTATTGCTTTATAGTACCGTATATATAGTTTTTAACAAAGGGAACAATTAAATTTTATTAGCAATACTGAACTGGAATTTCACATGATTTTATATAATAACAACTTATCCGACAAAACAGAGGAAAGGCAGACGATGAGATTCAAAGATGACTTGCCTTGAGTTGGAGAAGAACAGGTGACACACGTGGAGGGAAATTTAAAAATAGTTGACAACTTTAAAGGAAAGTTTTTTTTAACGTTGCAAACAATCTTACTACCATTCTGATGGTAAACTGCTACCGTAACCTATAGACCCATGCAATTCCTAACGGCATCACGAGCGCGCTGCTTACCTAGGAGAAACCTTATCACTACATTTTTCAAGCATCCCATATTGTTTCTCTTAGGGATGACCGCGACAGGAAATTCCTTCTATAGTGTAATGATTCTTAGAAGAAAAATTCTCTGGAATCGGACCATGGTTCTAGGTAGTTTAAATAGCACTTAAGGAATAGCGTAGTAGACATAATGTGTATCATATAAATATTACATTATTAAAATATACATAGATGTACTTAATGTATTCATCAAGTAAGAACTCAAGTTTCAAGTGAAAACGAGGCAGTAGACAGTGAAACGTGGTTGTATCGAATACTCTCTCATGTGTATGACTAGCGGCATAATATAGCAATGCTGTTACGACGTAGATTGACTTTTAGACATTTAGCTAACACGATGAGTTCCTTTAATCGTGCTACACGGTATTGCAACAATCCACTACGCATGAGGCGGCGCACGGAATCCGTACATTAAGTGAAACAATATTAAATGTAAATCTTATTGTGTTTTTATGATGTTTGATACGATGACTAACAACATAATTAATATTGACAAGGTATTGTATATTATTATAATAATAATTTAATTTAATTAAACCATATAACACTGGCACGTAGACGGTCTAATACAAAAAAGGGAATATAAAATGAATAAAAACGTGATATAAAATAATTGATTTAGGAATCGATTGAAGCAAATCAATCAGTAACATAACGGATTCGTAACAATGAGGTGATAATTATAAAGTTTTTATTTATTAAAGAAATAATTTAGTAAGTGTATGAAGGAAAATTTCTTGTGACCTTCATTAGTCCGCGTAGTTTTATATTATGAAATTAATAATATTTAGACAATGAATGTGACATTTCCGTAGGATAAACAGTACTTTACTTAACACTTTATCGACCGGTAGCCGATGTTTAGGATGTTCGTCGTCGCCGCTCGCCCACGTTTAGCCCGTTATTATGACTATTGTAGCTCAAGCCTATTGAGTGACAAACTTTCAAACGATTGTTGAATTCCTTATCTTTACTCATTGATTTTTAAATTAAAAAAAAAATCTGTGCCGTAAAGGAGTTATCGACAAAAACGACACAAGATGGGGAAATTTCTTTTTCATCACCGGTCGATTATGTGTTAATATTTTGAGATGTTTACCTATCACTATATTTAATAAATAATGAAAACGAAATGATAATTAAATGTATATATATATAT
>DWQX01001827.1:0-25117 GCA_018245475.1 Pharmacophagus antenor | reverse complement strand
CTAGTCAATGTAAGTGCAATGAAGATTTCTGTTTTTTGTCGATGCATATTTATGAATGGTTGAATCAATTATCAATTATTTTTATTATTATTATTATTTTCAATAAACAAAAAAAATTATTTGCTATATTCCGCCTTTTTTAAATTGAAATATTATAAATTATAATAACAACGCGCTTCACCACTACACTTGTCCTCTAATGACTAAAATGACTAAACAATTTCAAAAAATATTTAAAATCTATTACTATATATAAATTAAAAATTATTTTGCTAAATTAAAATTTTCCTCGCTTTTAATCGACAAAATCACATGTACCTTATTCTAAATTAACATAAAAATTTAAATAATTTCTAATTAGTAGTACAACATGAAGTGACAGAATAAAAAAAAACTATTGACAATATGTAAACGAACAACATATAATATTACGACTTTACTTAATACGCATTGCATTTTACACCGTCATAAACTACCAACGCAACTTGCAACATCATATTAGTAAACGAAGGCTCACAAAATTGATTCCCCATTCAAATATATTACCTACGTAGTATATGTACCATGTACGGGGAAAACTTTGTAAGACTTCGGTATAGCATTTCATGGATTTGCCGAGAATTTTTCGAAAACTTCTGAAGAAGAGTAAAAAGTCAAGTGGAATAAGAGTAATACTGTTAGAAATGGACGATGTTATAAATTTAAATCAGAACAGCTTTTCTTTTTGCAACTATAACTTTACATTTATTGTCAAGATTAAGTAGACATATCAGTGAGATGACGGTGTTTAAAATTGGATCATGAAATAATATAGACTATCATTTAATGGTTCACTTACAGCGGAAATATTTAGATAATATAGATAAATGTCAATACTGTCTACCTCTAAAAAGTAGCGACATTGTTTTTCTCTTCAAATAAATTTTAGAGAAACTATTAAAGTTTATATTGCTAAAACAAATTGAAACTTTTAACATTTTCTATTCTTTATATCTGTTTATTTGTTTCTGAACAATAAAACAAGTTAGTATTGGTCCATGTTGGATGTTTCATTAGTTTTGTTTTTACTTCTGTAAGTATAAGCTATTGAACAACGTAGAGCAAATTAATTAAATATTTTTACGTAATCGTATTCCTTGGTTTTAACAAACGTTTTAAAAATAAATATGATGATCGAGTTAGGTTTGAAACTTATTTTACTGATAAAACGATATTAAGTTACATTTAAGCGTGTACTTCACAGCGCCATCTATGAAATCGATAACGAAAACCTGTTATAACTACCGGACACCTTTGTCGAAGCAATTAAATCAATCAGTAGGAGATGTCGCTATGAATTCAAATTCCATCACACTTTAACGTATCCACCTTAAATTTCGTGTTGGTTTCGCTAGTGAAGAGTAGCATCGTCCAACGGGCGTAACAACGAGGAGATAGGTGTCACGCGACATAACCGGTGCCGCTCGCCGCCGGATGCCGTCACGTGGGACGCTACTTCCGATGCTATCCCTGATATCCGACGTGTTTCTACCAAATATTGAAATGTACATATGCTACTTTTAACGCATTAACAAAGAGCGAACCGACACGGCCTTTCAAATGTTTACCGATATCAAAAAAAAATCCATCAAATACCAACGAAATAGCTTCAAACTTTCATTCGCGTAATACCCATTAAAAGCTTTTCCAATGATTGTAACTTCCGCCTATCCGTTCGATGTTTTGAAATATTACCCAAAATTCAAATTCTCATTTCAGGAAATAACAGACTCGATGGGCCTTTTCAATGGAATCCTTTGACGGATAAAAGTCAAATTATTCAAATTTCCTTTACTGATTGCTGACACCGACACGGCGACAGTTTTCAAAGGAATGGCAAAATAAGAATTTATTAAGGCGGGAGGCTATTTATTATTTCAACAAGTTGTTATTATAACAATATTTTAATCAGTCGGCTCACGATAATATCACGGAGACATTATCTCAAGGAATCGATGTTAAATAAAGCGTACGTTTAACGCAGCTTTATTAATGCTTTTCCAAATAGGTTCCTTAATCAAATTCTTTCTTTAAGAGTTCAATTTTAGTGAAAAGAATTCTTCGAAGGGAATACTTCCTTATAAAAATCGAGTCAGTCGTTTGTCTGCAGAAACGATATCGATAATCTAGTTACACGCTACACTGTACTTTACGCTTGTGTAAATACGCTATTATTTCTTCAGTATTACGATTACAGCGAACGCAGAGGCCAACTTGAAGTCGTTTCAGAAAACCTTCAAAGAATAAGGTTATTCATTATGAGCGCAATGTATCGTACGGTCGTGCTACATATGAATGTTACGTCATACCACTACGCTATCGAAGGCAATATGCAATAAAGCAAGTAAAGCAAACGTCACACGGAAACGCGATAGCAAACTGCGACTATTTAATGAGACGTAAAGTTTCTGAAGCAGTTATTGCAGATACGATTTATTTATAATGACGACAAAATAATACCATTTTATGTAGCAAACTTGTGCTTATGAAATTTGTAAACTCATCGCTCCTGTCTTAATCTGTTTACAGTGGGATATTGTTTTTAAATATCACAAACTTCAGAACTAAAAGCAAATATCCAACACTTTTTCACCCTAAATACCGAGTAAAATACTTTTGTAAAATATAATACCAAATATGACATATATGAAGTTTTAAAAACATATCGTAATTTCGTTTTTTCTTTTACACGAAACGAAGGAAAATCGAGTGATAATATGTAATTGTAGTCGTAAGTAAATTAAAATGTAAACATATGTGAGTTTTAATTACTATTAAAATTTTGTCAGATGTTGACGATAATCCGTTGATTTTCTAACGCGTACAGTAAGTAAATATTATGGAACCGTCAAAGCTGCTATTGCATAGAAAAACGCCTTAGACAAATATGCGTTCCGAAATACTGTATTTTAATGAAAAAATAATTGTAGCATCGCTGTTACTTGATTTAAGAGTATGTATTTAATTAACAATTTGAACCACATTATTAGAATTTTATGACATTATAGAATAAAAATTGTTTTAATAAATTTTTACAATTAACTTTGTCTGTGATTGTCCGTCTATTTCACCCACAACACTTTTGGCTCTCACATATATGCCTGCCGGAACACAACAATACTTTTATAACGTAAAATTATATTGAGGGTAGTAGCTAGTCGAGCGGTCACGAAGAAACCGAACCACCATCCTGACTCAACTAAATGTGTGGTCCCGGAAACGAACCCTAGACCTCCACTTTATAATGCAAGCGGTAAACCACTGCGTTATTGGAACCTCAGCAACAGAGACCTACCACTAATAAACAAACTACAATCTCCACACCGATGGTCGAAAATACTGCTTAAATATTCATGATGTCTTAAAGTCAAAGTGATTTATATGACAGTCGGTAGCAATGCTATATAGCATACCATAGACTCGCTCATTAACAGGTGTGCGTTCCTGACAGCAACGCGTAATGTCATGTTATATTGTGTTAGTGTATGACGCCAGACCACTAGGCGGCTGTGCCAGGACTTGGCATCCAACGTCGGTGCGAACAATTTGGGCCCAGGCCGAACCACCTACTACAAGTTATTGTATTGTCATAATTTAACATGGCCGAAATGCATACATTTTACTTACGATTTTGTGCATAAAAGCACAGATAAACAATTACGTTTACGCGCTAAAACAGATTAACGTAATTGGTTTACAATTATTTTTGTAATACAAATATAATATTTTAATCATAATAAATACTTCTTTCTTAGTGAACTCATTTAGAAATTCTGCAATATTCTACATGAAAATTTCAAATCGATATTAAGAATGTCCCGACAAGTTAGAAATAGTCGCTTAATTGTTAAGTTTGCTCTAGAAATATGCTAATTAACAAACTTCAAACGAATTTTATAGAAATCAGGAATGCTGTACACATTCCAATGCAATTAAATTTTCAATAAAATGTAATCGAAAACTGCAACCGCTGAAAACTTTAAAAGCCTTTCCATTAGTTTAGAATGCAGTAAATTTACGTGTTTCACAAACATTTTCAATCAACACTTCCATTAAAAAATTACGTTAAAAACGAATCTTTACCGACAAATTTATTTTAAAATTATAACTATTAACCAATTCCACCTCGTTAGTGCTAATCATTAGCAATGTATTATAATATACCTACATACTCGTACATAAATTTAACGGCCTTGTAGTACCGAACACAATTATTACAGGATGTAAAAGGAGCGAGGGAAAGTATGTAAATTATTATTCTTTTCGCACAAATTTCCACTTGACATAAAAAAAATGTGATCCACAATAGGCGTCTATGGAAAACTATGGACCATACTCTGTTCACACAACTACGTGCACACAAGCAAACTGTCTCTATGTATGGGTAGTGTGAAGGTGCTTGCGGTATTACAAACTGGGTTCGCATAATGAAATTTTATCTTCATCCCGAACGTTATATTTATTGTAGAAACGTTATGATAGGGATATTAAATTTCATTCTTCTAGTAAGTTAGTTCGTGACGCGTTCGAGGTCTCGATCTTGAGTCTCATTACTTCCAAATAAGGTTTACGGACAAATTGATATAGAGGCGTTATCTCGTGCGAAATATTTCTAAACGATGCGATATACTATAATCACACATTTAAATTTCCTATCGTACAAACCAAACATATATTTTAATTTTAGTACAAACATATATAAATAATCTTATACTCATATTTATCCGTGTAAGAAATATCGATATAAATCTTGAATTCAAACGTTTAATGATTCCCGCAGAACTTATATGCAATCTTGTAATTACTTAATATATATTATTTAATTTTAATGAATGTATGCTTTTGGACATTGTCAATCTAGTATTAAGATAGAAAATTAAATTTAAAAATTCGTATATTAAATTTTGATACTTTTTTTTAACTTAACTTACTTTTAACTTTTACGGAACACGTTAGTCTGCGTCTATTGACTTAAATCAACACCCAGGAGCAAGGACATAATTCTTTTCGAAATAACAGGTGATTAATAGCCATGTAAACACCCTACCCAATTTAATCTCATAGTAACTACACGAGCGCCAAAAATTGCTTCCGTTTTAAAAAAATAGGTAAAAAATTAATGTGTAATATAGCTATTTAAGAACTCAACACTACGGATTATCACACTAAACCGTATATCACAGTCAGTGAAGACAGAACATCATATTACGTGCGAACGGGCCCAATTACCATACAAATGATGTCTCCGCTATCTGTCTGGTAGCTAGCTCACGAATTAAGCCATGCGACCATTAAGCAAGCAGGGCCCCATCCCGCATAGCGATTAATTTAATAGCGAGTTTTCTTTGCCACTGCTACTAAACGACCAAAGTCAGCCGGGGACTAATTCAAGCCCGGTTTGAGTTGGTACGCGAACCGGCGAGACGTCGCCTTCACAAGTGCAGTTTTCTACTCTTCAAATGTTTCACACTCTATTGCTTTAGAAAATTCTAGAACTGAAACGCAACGCGCAACTGCGAAATAAACTTCCACCCTATATAACGAGTGTTTAAAACGAGCCACGTTCGTTAAAAGATAAAATATTCCTCTCTTATACTAAACTGTTTATGTAAATTAAATAAGTTGTCGCCTTAACTCTTGATTACAAAGAGAAGTTGAAGCAGTTTTGTTTACTGTTTAATAGTAGTTGCGTCTTGTTCTCTCTGAGTGTTTATTCACCGTTAGACAGGTACAGGTCGACTATTAATTTTAAAGCAGCGTTTTTGTATTCGAGAAATCACGTACATTTTCTTGAGAACTTTGAATGTGACATTGCTTAAATATTCAGCTTTCACAACTCCCAGTTACTACTACCTGCTTAACCAGTGCAAAGGCGAATGTGAATTTTAAATTATTGTAACTTACGTAGACGTGTATATAGCATATATTTTAAGATTAATGATCTAATATTTAATTAAAGGTAATGCTTAATTTTTCGTGTTTATTAACAATTGTCTCTTGAAATATTAAATATTATAGTAACAAGTAGAAAAATTTTAAAAAGGCCATAACTAACTTACGTACCCGAAAAATTTTAAGTTAATTGTTTCATAATGAAATAATATTATTTATATTTAATTTAAGCTTTTATCTCAAAGTACTTTCAAAAATATTGTGACAGTATTAGTATACTGAACATTATATTAAAAATAAAATATACAAAAGCACTGAATCCTAGCAGGCATGGAATGAAATTAAAACTTGGTACTGATGTAAAAGTTGAGAGCTGTACAGTATACAGTTGCGACCAGTAGATTAAAGTGGCAAGCGACTCCAGTTTCCACATTATCAATTTACAATTTCACCCACCCAGACACCCAGAGGTGTTGTGAATAGACAATCTTCTTCCCACTGGATTAAAAATTGAGTTTCCTTTTAAAAGTGACGGATAATATTAAGATAGATTGCTTAATATTTTTTCGGCAACGAAGGAGTGAGGCCTATGTCAAAAGTTACGGAAGTTTTTACACTTTGATTAATGATTTATTTTGCAAATAAGAAAATAAACCCAAAATTATTTTTATTAAATAATATTTCGCATGTTACGGATTCCTCTACAAAAAGCATAGAAGGATATAATTTAATTGTCAATCATTTGGATTGATATTTAAAAAATAAAATATTTATAGAAAATATTACTTGCCCTCTTAAAAAGAATTAATATTTGAATTTATATTATCACGGTTACATAAAATGTGGGTTTTGAGATATTTAAAGTTTCTATGGAGAAAAGCAGAAAGAAAAGGTTTATACGTAAAAATACAATAAAATAAAACAATGTCATTTAATTTTATGTACTTTCATACTTATCATTATACTTTAATGACCGTTAAATATTCGGTGAAGAGTATAAATTGAAAGTTTAAAGATATCATCTATTGTTATCTGCTTTAATAATGACGACCTATTTTGATTTTAAGTTTTCTTTTTTCACAGTATTCAAATATAATGTGTAGCAAACATATTTAATTTTTCATTTCTCACAAGGACGTCTAAATCGAATTGATTTATCGCACGTCGACAGCAATTTTAAAAGCCTATTCAACAACGCCCCGCACTTTGAAGTACGCTTCTTCATTTATAAGCAATCCGCGGAAAAAACCTTCACATATTGTTTTTTAATGCTATAAGAAAAAAAGTTTTTTGGATCACAATACTATTAAAATATTTTTTCACATGATAACACTAACGTTAAATATATTTTATGTCAATCTGATTTCGGTCAACGAAGTCCTGTCAGTTTATATTTTATATCTTGGAAATTAAATCAATTAACTACTAAAACCAGAGATAAAATAGAATTTGGTTTCCAATTTTGTGAGATCGGCAGAACAAACAGTAAAAAATAATTGTTATTAAAATTGATTTTTTGGTGTGTAAATACCATGTTAATAATGTACCTATAAACGCTGTTAATACAAACAAACTATTCGATTTTACTTATTTCCTGAGTTTAATATTTACTGGTAACTTTCGATTTCAACTGCCAAATTGATTAAATGCTTCAAAATATAAGAAGCACGAAAATATAGTGTATATTATTGAGCGATTTTTTTAAACAATATAATAATTGCATTAAATTTTAAAACGCATATAAAAATTCAGCGTTACTAAACTCCTTTTTACTAACAAATAATCGAAAGTAAGGTGCTTTGTTGCAATATCGTTGTTGTATTTATTATAATAGGAATAATCGGAAACATGAAAGTTATATGTTCTTTAGCCAAACAGAGGCGTTTACTTTATTATTAAAACAAATCGTTTTGTTAAGCGAGCTTACGAACCGTGAAATGACGGTTTATTCTTGACTGTTACCATGCTTCTGCATGCCGCAGGTCTTCACGCGCTCTGATTTCGATGCTCACTGCACCTGACCTATACAGACTAGGAAATTTAAACCTTGACTGAAAACAACGTTGCAATGAAATCGTATCTCGCTCATTCCTATAGACGAGAAGCAGTGGAACGGTACGAACAATTGATTGGAGGCAATCAGCTCTATCAATCATTAGTGATGATTGATAAATAGCGACCACTGGAACGTGACGAAATGATTTGTAACTATCTTTCTATTGTGCTTGAAATATATGTTTACGATTTGATAAATTAACGCCAATGATAACCAAAATAAAATATGTTAAACACATCCACCGCAGTGAATGTAATAATACACAGCTCTCTTTAAATATATATTACTGTTAATTTGAAAAAAAATTAAAACAAATATTGACAGCCTCCGTTTACCGTTTACAGCGGTTTACCGCTTGCTTTGTAATACGGAGGTCACGGGTTCGATTCCTGTACCACATATGTATTGGAGGAAAGTGTAGATAGTTGTAGGGTTTTTTGGACCCGCCTTAGCCGGACTACAAACTGATAGCAATGTATCGCCATAATAGCATTGCTGGAGTAGTGTTGCAACACATGAGAGTCTGATCATTCTTGCCGGACTCAATTTCCATCTGCGGTCTCATTATCACTTGACATCGTGGGAAATCAAGATGAAGTCTTAGCCCATTGCCTATAAAAAATGTAACAACTCTTTTTTGTTATATAAATAACTCGTTTGTATTATACAATACAAATCACGGATAAAATACTCGGCATACAACAGCTTTTAAAAACATAAATAAAATTACACGATTTTGAATTACTGTGACCTCAATCCCCTTGCCTACACATTAAACTTTTAATCAGTACTTAGAGACACACCATTGAGGAAGTAAAAAATAGTTTAATATTATAATATAAATAAGGTAACACTAAATTACATGGTGCAAAGTGATTTCCATCTTTTTCGTGGATTTGAGACAAACCTTTTATAATTCAAAAAAAGAAAAAAAAACTAATATCTGCTTTGCTTAAACGCAAAAACAGTAACTTATTTTATAAAATTACTATAAATTTTATTCCATTTATGATTTATACATTTTAGTTTACGTCACTGTTTAGTTTGCTTTGTTCAGTCGCAAATACTGCGACCAAAACAATCAACACGTTTCGCCATTAGACGTAGCATCTTCAGGTGTTACAAGTTCTACGACGTGCTGTCGTTTAGTAAATTGGAGAATTTTTATTTTTTGTGTTATTGAGTCACGGAGTTCTGCAATAAAGTGCTTGAATCAACAAATTATATCAACGATAATGTGAGTTGCACACGCATGCGCTAGAATCACAAGGTACACGCAAGATAACCTTGTTAGCGTTTCAAAAATATACCCCCGAAACTGATTAGCGGACAAAGTGCACCCGCCAACTGGCACGCTCGCCGCTGACGCCGTCCAAACGGTCCGCCTCAGCACGCCTCAATGAGACGATTGTCCAATTAACTCCATTCATACGTTCTCCCGTACAGAGCCCACATCCCAACTGCTTTTTTCCACCTAATATGCATATTCGTACCGACGTACTTTCAAAGGGCAAAACTTTATTGGCGTCTGTATCGCACGACCACGACGTCATACTCTGTCGTGTTGTATGCTCATAAAATAATCTTAATGTATAAATTGGCGCCCTCTAATAGGCATTACAATTTTGTAAAATTGCCAACGCTACACCATGATAATAATCCGAACTCTGCTTTATTAATACCATGTGGTGTAAATATTGCACAACTGTAGTGCAATTATAAAACTCGCGAACATTTTTATTAAATGTAATTTTTAAGTTACAACTACACTATACGTAAGACGAACACGGCGCTGTAGTTGTAATAATCGTAGTATCAGTTTTCTGAAACGAGACGAGACTTCGATTCCAATGCAGGAGTATTTACAGTTAGCAACAGCAATTAGTAACAAGAGTAGGACTTGCTTTTTTATTTTGTCAATTAATATACACACCCGATGTCGATGGATGATTGAAATACATATCATTATTTCCAATCATTGGTTCATATCCAAAAACTAAGGATTATTTTTGATAGGGACAGATGCATCACTCAGTTAAGCACCTACCAACCTTTAAAAAGGGGTTTCCAAGTTAATTTACTAACTTATTATTTAAAAACTATATCAGCACCGCGTAGTCTACTCGGAAATAATCTATATTTCATTTCAAAATGAGATAGCTATTGTTCAGATAACCCGTAAGAAAATAATCGGTAAGCAATAGTTTAAATTTATAATAAATGCATACCTGGTTAACTAAGAGTCCAAAGCCAGATTAGTAAGTGTACATTATGTTATAATAAGTAAATTAATACTTATTATTAATTTGCATAAACGTATTTATCAAGGAGATGATCACTGTAAAATATGAATGGAAATTGAATTTTCCATTTACAGTCGGAAACAAACCTATAGATATTATGTAAATGACCCATCTCAATGACACTCCACTGACGCGAGCACCGGACGCTATCAGTTTAATAACCTCAAACGCGATTCAATAATAAGCAATAATCAACCGACACTCGACGGTTACACCTCTTTATGTTTCAAACTAGCTTTCAGCTGCGGTTTCATTCGCGTGATTAAACTTCTAAAACCAACCAGTCAGCGTGGATCCCCGATTTTGTAGTTTGAACTTTGTAATAACAATGGGTTAAGGTCTGACACGCTGACTATCTTTACTAACATGATGACGAGTACATTAGAGTTACTTTCTGGTGAGATTTAAGTGAATAAAATAAGTTTATTAAAAAAATAATCAAATAATTACATTTAAAATTGGTGTGTTTCAATTTCTGAAAGCATTTCTTATATACATTTGCCGTATAACTAAATTAATATGTTTATTACATTTTCGTGTTGATTAGTTAAAGTAATTTTATTAGTGTTAATTTTCATTTAGTGCTGAATTTCATGATCGATTTACATTTTAAGAGTCCACGTAAATAGTTCCAGTAAAATTGCCATACAATTTCTGTAAGTTCTGTGAACTAGCAATTTCTAATCACACGTCTACCGGGAAAGTTAAAACCAGCGCTGGACTTGTGAGCGACAATGGTTCACTCGCCGGTCACTGACATTTAAATCAGTAAACAAACCAAGAATTGAGGCGTTGAAAGTTACTTTGTTCTAACAATCATTGCATCATAATGAATTATTTAATTACTATGAGAAGGGATCAAAGAATAAAATTTTATAAATCTGCGTAAGCTAAATTTATAAGAAATATAACTTATATATAATCAACCGCAGATTAACAAAATTTAAGTCTGTCTAAAAATAACTCAATTTAGGTTTCATAAAATCAAATTATATAATTCATTTCAATTCATACCGTTATTATTATATTATATATTAGTTCACGTTCTCTTTGTATTTACATATCTCTCTGTATATAAATACATATACATATCTAGTTCTAATTTTCAATCCCTAATATTTTTCTAATTTTATTTTACTTATGTGATACTTGATATGAATACAGTTTTTTCAAATGTTAATTCATTAAACTTAATTAATTTTAGTTTTATGTGGGAGAAGTAAGTTTTAGTAATAGATTCACAATAAATGGGAAATTTATAGCTTAAAATTCATTTACGATATTGATTCGCTTAAATATAACAATTGATTATTCAAAATTAAAAATAATACATTTTCGTTAGAACTCGGTTAAATAAATATTTCATAATAAATTTAAATTTACTAAAGTGCAGAAATAGCCGGAGTTCCTCGCTCCCTACTAACGAATTCAACTCTAACATCGAGTGGACTTTTGCTTACAGATTCTATTTCAGTAAAATAAAACAGAAATATACCTTGCAGGGAGGGTCTAGCAACGTAATACTTACACGTCCTCGAGGCAGTAAAAGGACCGTTTACATTTTTCACCGTGCTAATTTTATTTGACTCGCCTTGAATATATTATGCCCTATTATTACGAGCTCGCCCTCTGTAGACACTTAAAGCCAACAATGGAGCTTTTTTTCCCGTTAAATTGTTAACATTTAATTTAGCAAAAAAAAAATCTGGCTAAGCTAATTTGGAATGGCTTATTAAACGTTAATTGTAGTCATTTTTCAAGCTGTTACTCAGTTTTTAAATTTAAGTTGTGTTAATGTTACATTGTATTGTACATTATCATTTGTATTGTATACTTACACGATCTGTATGCCTCTTAAAATAGTCATAATATAGAATTTGTTTAAGATTGAACTAAAACAGCTTTAAATTTATCTGCCTCCACGATGCAATGGTGTACCGCTTGCACTATAACACAAAGGCCCTAAGATCGATTCCCGGGACATATAAGTAGTGGCTTTTCGATGGAGATAGTTTCTTGGAACAGACTACTCTCAATGTTAACGTGTCGTCATAACAAAGAATTATAATTAAAGTATAAACATCTCCTATACTCAAACGTCAATATAAATCAAAACTATTTTAATTCTAAAAGTTATAATTAATATCTTATTCTAAAATTGAAACATACAACTAATTTCATTAATATATTTGGCAACTTACGTTTCTTGGTCATCTACAGCAAACGAAATGAAGTAAGAGAAGTTCTTGTGAAATTTATTGCATAATTCTACCTGGAACAAAAAGAAAATGTATTAGTGATATTCTATTGGTATCATTAATTATATATAAATGCGCCGTTCTTCAAACATGTTCCCACAGAATAGTTTTTTTGGTACATTACGTTCAATCTTTAAAAAATCGTGCAAATATTTGAAATTTCCGGAATTTGTAACAGGTTATAAGAACATCAACAAATCAATTGTGTTAGCATTTATTGTTCATGTATTAGTAACTTTTTTAGATACGACATTTATAGATGAAATGTGATATCTACGTAGCAGCAATGAGTAGTCAAATAAAACATAAGATCGAAGGCAATAATATACGGTTACAATTAATTCTGGTTACATAGCTATACCATGATATAAGTGATTCACAAGTGTTAAAATTATGTTGTTTCATTGTAGCTTACCAGTTCAATGAACTGATAGATAAAAGAAAACTTTTTTTAATAGATACTTTAGTTATTTGTTATTGAACTTTAAATGTAATTCCTGACTAAATTTGAATATTAAGCAAATATTATAGATAACCGCTTTATACGCCTATTACTATAATTTTATCGAGTGGTCTATTTGCCAAGGATCCCGCCTCCCTCATTTCCTTTATTTTCTTTAAGAGAATTCTCCCTTTAAATTAACACATTTAAATTAGTTTTATCGTGTATGTAAAATACGTGGCAGATATAATTCTACAAAACGTTTTAGAATTAGACATATGTACGGAAGTGCACCGTTAACCTATTGTAAGTTAACACAAAGAGTATACGATTTGTGTGTGAAAAGACTGAAATTAAGCGGCGTTCGATTGAAATAATCCAATAATAGAAACGTTTCGATCGTTCCAAGTATAACCGACCCGGTTAGAGAGTATACCTGCCGCCCCGGACGGTGCAAATTTAATGGAGTCAGCCTGTCATTGTTTTTAAATATACACCGCCTGTGACCTACTAGAGCGGACTATTCCGTATATAGTTACCGCTTTAAGTGTATTTCAGATCTCCACTCATCCACTTTAATTAAATTATTAAGCAATTCTATTCGTGTGATTATATCTTTCGACAATTGATATAAACTGAAACATTTCATTTGTTTATAATTAAACAGTTGATGAAGTATTTTAGAACGAGCAAATATTTATTATTTACAGACATTCATTTTGTTCTAAACATAACCTTTTTTCTTATACAGAGGTAAAACTTTACACGCCGTTTTAAAGAGTTATATGCTATAAGGTATATATAATATATACATTGGTTCATATTTTTTTGCACTTTGGCAGTGGGAATTAATTAGCATTTATAGGTATATATTTTTACAGAGATGACGGAAGGTTTATAAAGGAAAATGTAAGAGTAGAAATACCTAAAAATTAAAGATTTTAGTACTTGACTATTCTGAGGTACTAAATTTAGTAGTTTTTGGCTATAGTTAAGTTTACAGCAACAAAAAATGAGAAATAATTATCAAAAATATGTAAAATTGTAAAAACTCTTTATTGTTCATATGCAATTATTTAAGGTAAAAATCGTGATACTACAATAATATTTTTGGTGGAGACTACTTGAAAAGGAAATATGTAGAATAGTATGAAAAGCAGAGAGCATGCAGAGCGCAATGACGATAGTCTGGGCGAAGGAACACGGCGTAAAGAAAGAGGGCTTACTGGGCGCTATCGGGCGGCGCACGCCACCGCCTTAGCGCTTTCTGCTACATTTTACGTATACTGAAAAGGACACGTCACGATTTATTACATACGAAAACACGCGACATAACTTTTAAAAAGAAGCATTTATCGTCTTAAAACTTTAATGCGATCATTTTTCATATATATTTTTTTAATCCTTTGTCTGTATTACATTAAACATTTTTTAGAAATTCCTTCTGTCATGAAATATAATCTATAAAGAGAAAATATTTCTTGTAACCTTTAATAAAAAATTTCTGCACTTTGTACTTACATTACGTAAAAACCACTCGACTGATTTTTATGAAATTTTATGTAGCGATTGTTCATGTCGTGAGATTAATTTTTAAGTTAATTTTTATAGGGAGAAGATCTCTCATGGAATCGATCCAATAGATATTACTTTTATAATATGTGTCGTAAAAAAAACAACTTAATTAAAATAAATTAAATTGTAGCTTTGAAGATAAAGCTTGAGATTACTGGTTACATTGATAGTCAATTTGACATTTTCAGATCAAATTGAGATTCTTTGACAGATCTAAGAAAACAAATGAACTGTTGGCAGTAACAATATGTCCGTTGCACTAATGCAACATATTACGTATAATCTTCACCGTGGTTATAATAATGATTGCTAATGATGAAAGGGAGTATAATAACGATTGCTAACATACCCGTTTATGGTAATTATAACAATTATGACATAAAAGTTGTCGCGTGGCAACGATATGTATTATCGCATAAAGATTATCTATTACGTTGCGACAACTATTTATTGTAGCGTTCTGAGTATTTATTATGTCGTCTTTACTATTTATTACAGCATAGCTACAATTGATTATCCTACAAAATATTATTAACTTTTTTCATTTACCTCATCACGACTAATAGGAATCATATGTTTTACTTATGAATCTACGTAACCGATGGAATGAACGTTTACGAGATTCTGTTTTTAACGCATCATTTTTTTTTTTAGTTTTTTCACATATGACAACTCAATAACTTTTTCGATGGTTTGACTTTGATAATTCATATTTTTTATTGTATTGGCTATAAAAATTTAAAAAACAAAATTCAATCCTAAGGGTAATAATTTATGTTCAAGCTTTGCACGGTACAGTTTCAAATAAAGTAGATTAGATTTTTATTAAATTATTTTTTATCGGTTAAGCGACAATGAAGCCGTAGATGGTGAAGCGTTTTCGCCTAGTAGCTCTCACATGTTCTTCTCACTTGTCTGCTCAACCCTAAGGTAGACTGGCAAAGAATGCCATTTGCCATTAAGTCTGCCTTATGCACAAGATTTTGTGAATTAAAGCTTTAAATTAATGTATGAGTGCCGGAATGCAGCAATGCAATTAAGGCGGCAGATTGACGGTGAGGGTGGTAGCTAGCCAGGTTGGATTTGAAAAACCCTACTACCATCCAGACTCCACTACTTCTTTGTGGCGGGAAATCTAACATGGGCCCTCCGCGTTACAAGGAAAGCGGGTAAA
This sequence comes from Pharmacophagus antenor, assembly GCA_018245475.1. Taxonomy (NCBI): domain Eukaryota; kingdom Metazoa; phylum Arthropoda; class Insecta; order Lepidoptera; family Papilionidae; genus Pharmacophagus; species Pharmacophagus antenor. Next base: position 9,378 of record DWQX01001827.1, on the reverse strand, counting down.
CCACTGCGCCACGGAAGCAGACAAAATATATGATCTCGTGTGTTAGTTCCCATCTCTCGACCATACAATACGACTATAAAAGGTATATCATCCATAAAAACTGAAATTTATAATCTGTAACTCTGGCAGAGCCTTTACCATATTCCGCGCTCTAATTAAAAATTTAACATCATGTCGCATGTGTCAGTTTAAATTGTGAGTCGGTCGCTAATATTATGAGTATAATAAACTTTGCCAATCTCCATTGTAAGTCAGGGAAATTTCCTTCCCTTTGCACAAAACTATTCTCATATGTGTAAATGTTTGATCAATCCTTCCTATAACTTAACGATAAAGTATTTGTTGAATTGGATGCTAGAACATTCAATTTAGTACTTGGGAGCCCTAAAATGAATTATTATCAATTTGTTATTACTGTAATTAAAGGGGAACATTGAAAAATGTTACATTATAAAAAAAAAAGTTATAGAAAACAGCCAGTACTTTTTGAAAGAAAAATTCAGCGAGACAAAAATTATGGCAATGCCACTATAGACTACACAAAAGTGTTTAAAAATCCTGTTAAGCGAATGGGCGCTTAGCAGAGCCCGCGCCACAAACGCACATTCAAATTTAATGCACGTATTTGAATTTCAAAATTTTAATGCGTTTTATGGCAACGTGAGGAAACCTGCAGTGAGGAACCAATTAAATTAATATTCCAGTTTTAGCGGAACTTAAATAATTGCCAGCATCGGTAGAATTTAATGGATAAATGCAGCTTCAGGATTCCAGCGCTATCTCCTCGAAACAAGTACAACACTTAAACGTGAATGTAATGGAACGACTTGGAAATAATGAGCACTCCCAACATAAAACAAAATGCTTAGCAAAGACAATTGGAGTGAAGAATATAACTAAGGGCTAAAATTTAATAAGACTAATGTACATTGGAAGAAGCATGTTATTATTAAATTTCCTAATCGTCCTTCTCATAAAGAACATTACATGTGTTCATCGACTTTATAAATCTTCTGTATTAGCCATTGATGAACGTTCCACATGAAAGATAAACATTATATTTATGTCTATTCTAAAGACACAGCCGACTTTGCTAAATTTTCTTTTTCTTTATTTGTAATTTCTCATCCATCACAGAGTTCGATATATGCATATGATTATCGCCAATGCTCACCTCAAACAAAAACGATGGCGTACGGAAATCATTTGCCGTCGTCAAACATATTCTCTTGAAATGAAATGTGAAATAAAGCAACGTTAATTTAAAGACTTATGTAGGTTTTCTTACGGGTGCGTACATAAACAAAATCACAGAGAATTGAACATTTTCGTGCAAAATGTAATATATTTTTGCGACGAGCATCGTCGCTCACGATAGAACTCTTAAACTGTCTTAAGCAGAAACTGTGCATAATTTTCTCTACGGTCGTAAGATTCAAAAAGAGCGCGGGGAAAAGTAAACAGCACTTGTATTTCAACGCAACTCTGTCTCATCTAGAGCGCAATGGTAGGCGAGCGCTTATCTCTTAAGATGCTGCTCCTAACTGTAAACAGCGTCTGCCATATTTATGTTACGTCTCCGTTGCCCAACGACCGATTGTCGAGTTTTAACAACCGCAAGACAAACAGACCAACATTTGGCAAACGTATCCGAATGAGTTTACAAGGAACCTCACAAACGTTGAAAATGTATTTGTATAATTCTTCTCCTCCAAACTATACCAACTGCACTAAAGTTACAGCAAATATAACAGTAGACAAGACCACATTGCAAAGTCTCATTGCATTGCTTTGCACGGAAAAGGCCTCGGAAGACGTCAAAGTGTCTTTTCACTTGTCAATTACTACCTCATTACCATATTTGCTGAAATGTAAGCGAAGTGCGAACCATCGATCGGGAATTACTTCTAAATAGCTTTAAACAGAGAAATACTAGTTTTTAACAATTATGTACAGGGTACATGTCTTACACAATCCTTTTCAGATTGCATAAAATGAAGAGATCACATATTTTTTTTAATTAAAAAGAATATATTTTTGGTTTATTCTATTCGGGTTCTTTGATACAAACTTATCTCCACATAAAAAGTACGTATTATCTAAACTATGACGAGCAAACAAGATAAGATTGCTGTTACGGTCTACGTATATAGTCGTTATCAGATCATTTAATAGGCACCATGTGGTTTTGTGTGCGTGAACTACGAAATAAACTAAAGAGGTCAACGTTCCATGATAATAATACCGGCGGGTACATTCCTTTGACAGTGATCGATTGTTGGGAAGTCTTTAGCTTATGCAAACATCTTTAAACTTCGAGCAGAATACAGAAAATTCTGTGAGGAAGCGATAGACTCATATGTCGGCACATGACAGATTGATTACAAATTTATCAAAACTCCCAGTAAAATAGCTCACAATATAACAAATTAGAAAAGGGATTAACAGTTAATACTTGAGTTTATGAAATCGGATTTGAAATTATAATATATTCTTTAAAAAAATAGCATCAATATTTTACATTATCAATATGCTGTCAAGTTAAAAATGCAAACAAAACCGATTCGATTTATCTGTATATACTATGTACTATGGATTAGACATCAGACGAATTCTTTTGAATCAAAAGATATATTACAATTTCTGATGAATTTGCTGTAAAACATATAATATTAAAAAATATGCCGAAACTAATTCACATAAACTATTTATTAATCTTGATGACACGACGAACATTCTAGCACAAAATAGTTTAAGTGTTAATTACCTTTAAACACATGTGCATGGCATGTGGTGACATTTAGCATTTCTTAATTATACTCCAGTGAATTTCGGCTTAAATAACTGACAGATCTTCAATTTACCCCCAGCATCGTGCATGACAGGCTTTTTACTAAATTATAAAAATAATATCGGGTATCAAGTTTATATTATAATACCATGTATTACAATTTTAACAAGGTATTAGATTTTTACATAAAGCCAGTTGAAACTTGAAGTCGAACACAGGTTATGTGGTAAACATGTAACTCAATCCCTGCTAAAAATATGCTTAACTGTGCAATATCCGACTGTATCAAGACACATTTGGCGTAGTCATCTCACGATACGAAGGGCCTCTTCCATTTGTGTTCATGAGTAAACTAACAAAGGATTTTAACATAAATTTTATAGATGTATAGGAATGTTTAGGTATAATCTCTTATGTCAGAAGGAACGGACGGCCCGCATGTAGAATACTGCTGGCGTGCTTGGAAAATGGGAATTTGATCTTGAGCACGTATTCCGACGTCGTGATTTTTGCTTTTTTCATTAAACCTCTCATCGAGCGAAATGGGGAACATTTTCGTAATATTGGCTTAGTAACAATTTTTATATAAATACCAAAAATTTCATTATTCGTGAATTTTAATTAATTTTATCTTTACGTATGGCTCAAACAGTATCGGTTAATAGTAGTTTAGTAAAAAAATGAGGAAAGTCATACATAATTTTATTCTATTTTATAAAACATACCCTAAAAAAATATACTAAATATAACAAGTTTTCCAACATAAAATGAACTTTGATTTTATACACATTAAAATAAAATTATATCGGAGCATATAAACGATTAAACACTAACGATAAGTTACCATTGTTTCTATAGGAGACATCTTGTATATATAATTAATTAAACTATGTTGTTACCGCAAGTGAACTTCCAATAGTTATGGTCTCCTTCATCAATAAAATTACTTGTCTCATATTGCCTATTTATGGGAAATTCAAAACCAATCATTCGATGTTATACAACTTCATAAAACATTATCAATAATAATGCAAACATACTTCTTCAGTTTCCTTAGCTAACGAGTTTTCATTCGCACGTATCACGGCAACGGCATTACATATTGAAATCTATGAGTAATTGTGTAGACAATTTATTAGCTAATATATTAACAATGGCAGTTTATGGCAGTAATGCGCCGGCTGGAGCCACATTGTTACTTCGCCTACCAGCGGCTGAATTATGCAATAAATCGACTCACGCAGACAGCTCGCCTTTTAACGTATTCACTACAGTTTTTAATCGCATTTCAGGAATGTTTCCATAACACAATAGTCTCGTGAATAATTTGGACTAAGTTTTTTTTTGTAGGTTATGAGCTAATGCTTGTCCTCGATTTCACCCAATATTAAGTGTCAATGAAGTTGTAGATGGTGAAGCGTGTTCACTTAAAATACTTCCGGCTCTCACATGTGTGACTACCCAAACACAGCAATGCTGTTATGGTGACACATTGTCATTGAGGGGGGTAGCTAGCCCGGCGGGTTCGGGAAACCCTGACACCATCCAGACTTTACTAAAGCTGTAGCCCGGGAACCGAAATCGAGACCTCCGCGTTACAAGACAAGCAGGCAAACCAACTCGTCGCGGAGACAGTCATTAAATTAAAGTCAGTCATAAAAGTCACCAAATCGACTAAAATTTTTTAGCTCAGTTTATTAATCAACGAGAGTAAGACAAATGTGAACCTCCACTTAAATTGATATGTTTATTTTATTGTGATTATTTATGTATGTATTTAATGATTTTTTTAGTATTAAAACTATACGACATAGTTGGTCCAAATTTGTAAAATACTGACATCAAACCTTATGGTAAGAAAATAGAAAAAACCGATTATTGTTATGTTAACCTCTTCATGTCCTTGACCATGTATGTGGACGTTTAGTTTTACATTTACATTTAATTTACATTAATATATAGATGAAAATCTGTAACATACTCATATTAAAATTTAATATTTCTTTACCTTCCGTTACTTGACCAACGATGAGAATAAGATTAAAAAGTTTTACTGGAATTTTAAAATTTACATGTATTTCTCTTTTGTTAATTAAAAATCATCCCCGAAGAAATTAATTTTTTTGGAATGTTTGTGTATATTTCACTCTCTAATTATCATTAATCCAATATTTTTTTTAAATAAACTAAATGTTATATCTATACGAGAGACTATTTTGATATGGTGCGTTTAGGTCTAGTACATTTTTTAATTTTTTATCGCTTATGAGCTAAACTACATACCTCAATTTAACCTTTCACAACATTAATTGTATAGTAAAAGTTAATTAACATATTAATATCCGGCAGTTTAAATGCTTAATATTGAAACATTGTTAATTAACGTAGGAGTACTTGCCGAGTCCCAAGTAATTAATATCGTTAATATATTTCATGAACTCAGTGACAATTCATCGATTTGAAGCATTAGTATTAGTTTGGCTTCACTTAGCATTAAACATACTACGTTAATAAAAGCTAGGCCATGACGTAATTGTAATATTTCCTTTTATATAATTTATTAATCCAAGCATTACTTTGCAGAACCCCAAGACTAAATAAAACAAAAAAATATTTTGCTGCTTTCCGCTTTTCTTAATCGTAAATACAATGATTAAATTATAATCTCAACGCGTTTCGCCACCACACGTGGCATCTTCAGATGTTATGCATGCGACAGCCCGACGTCGAACGAACATTACGTAATATTTTTTTAAATAAATGATGTTAGTTATGTCGGCATTACAAAAAGTCCCGTTACCAATTTAAAATTTCAGAATTTCGCTCGCGCTATAATATCATTCACGTTAATAGTTACATAGCGGATTCATAACCGAGGTTACTAAGCTATAGTATACTTTTGATTTTGACAACAGAAAGTCACTTGACTTCAATAAATTTTATATTTAATTATAATTAATCATTAAATATTACCTCCCATCTAAAATCTCTTACAGTAGAAACAATTGTGTTGAATTTTGTAGAAATTTGATCAAAACTTAATAATTTGCAATGTAATATAACTTTTTAAAAAAAAATTGTTATTTACTTATGCGGAAGCAAGCAATCGCGAACAAAGTTATTAATTGATTTACAGAGTTATAACGGTTTTTTTTTGGAATTACTTCATAATATAAAGATTGATCTACTTTCATGCGAATGAAAGAGTATATATATATATGTATAAATTTATATATTATAGTATTATTTCCTAATTGTTTGTCGAAATATAATATGTAAAACTCGGATTCCTGTGAAGCAATCACACAAAGCTTAACGGATCTTTAGGTTTATCACTGATTTATTTATTTTGACAGCAACACACATTTAATGTGGGGCAAGAGGGCCCTGTTAGATCTCGAAACCAGACATAAGTTTAATGGGTCTCCTCCACTGAAAACGCCCCTGACACCAATATGCCTTCAAAAACATATATTTTTTACTGTTTACGTTCAAAAATAATATTATTCGTACATAGTATACAAGCTTCATAATCTATAATGAAGTGAAATGGTATTAATTATTGTTAACATCTTATTCTTTGTTTAAGATAACTATAAATATTTCTAACTTATTGATCTTTAGAATAATTGCTTATCCTTATTACAGGCTACAACATGTTGGTAAGTGTCAAAGATAACGTAACCAAAATGTTCTATGTTAACAAATATTATTAAATGTTAAAGAAGATAGTATTTTACGCAAACACATTGTTTTGGACCCAAACCAGGATTGCCTTACCATGAAACCGAAATAACGACAGCATAGTCCTAAATAAACACTTAAACATGCGACATAGGTATTACACTTATTATCTGCAATGGGAAATGAAACCGAATCCCCTAATTTAAAGGTCAGACTTTTGCCAACAAAAGCAGCTGCGTCATGCAATCGTAGACAAATTGAATTTTAACAAGTGTATTTAGAATCAACTTAAAACATTCGCCGGAGTAAAATGTATTCGGTATTATGCGGGATCGTTTTTAAAGTATAATATTCAACGTTATATGCTTAAAATGCAATACCTCCTTGCCGTAAATCTCGCAAATTTTTACGCGTTGCAGTAACCGCTCCCGTGTTCGGATATGAATTTATAATATAATTTTCACTGGTTAAAATATAGTGAGCGTAATAAAAACTGATAAACTGCGGTTTCTGTATTTAGAAAAATTAAGGATTATTAGATAAATAACCGTTATTTTTCGTTATGGAAAACAAATATATCGCCGTTTGTTAATATAACAGTACCCTTAGCTAATGATAATAATTTGCACTTAACCGAATCCATTCTAGTTACGCGCTAAATGACAGATCATGTGTACTCTGCACCCGTGGTGACGTGACGACACATTTAACACTCTCGCTCGCCGAGATCGCCGAGGAGAAATTTAATATTTGTAAAAAAGATAACATGGGTCTTGTAAAGTTTATTTTAGTAAGCAGGTTATATTTGTTTTGTTGCCTCACTAAACCGTTGTCGCTAGAATCGTGCATCTCTAATACGAGTACATATGGTTCGAACATTTCATAGTTGCTTCAAGAAGTTATAGCTCGGATTCGAAGTGCTAACGGAAACAAATGGACTAGCATCGATTGAAGTCGATCTATAGTTGTTTGTGGAACAAGCGATAGCATGCTTTAATAGAAAGTCATAAAGTGCATTTCAGTTCGAAAAAAAATAAACATAAGCGAACAGGTCCGGTCGCTTTCAACGCGCTGCATAGCATTCTATTGCGGCCACAACGAGGCCGTCGCTGAGACATTTGACACGTCCTCGCTGACAATAATACGTCTGTAAACCGGAGAGAAAAATAATACAAGAACTGACCTAGCAAACTGCACTAATATATGTACTTACAAGTTTTTTAATCATGGGTATTCGATTAAACAATTAATAAATGATTTCGCTACAAAGAGTAAAAAACGCTTCCACAAATCATCAAATCTGTTCGAATTCTCGTTCGCTTCGTTTATTAATTATACGCGTAAATTGTCTCTGTCCACCCCCCAACACCATCCCTCTCTTCTTGGCCCCCACGTGGAACCCTCACTAACGCTCAATAACTTGTTTATCGCGCGATTGCGGAAACGAATCCCTACTGTAATCGGAAAATGTCCCCTAAATTTCCGCGGTGTTGCCGGCAAGTTTACTCTATAGGTTGCAAGAAACACACACATCAAAGCTATATTTCTACTTAGAATAATTTCAACTTAGTTAAATTACTCAGCTAACAAAGTTCGTCTTAGAAATTTGAAGCTTAAATTCTAATGGTAGTACTGGAATTACCTTGCACAAGGGCGATAACAATCTATAGAGTACCTGGTTTTTCTTTATAATTTTATAAAAGAATAATGTCATAAAAGAAATCAATTTGGAAATATTTCCATAAATGTTTTGAAATAAATAGCAAGCTGCGAATGCAAACCTTCTATCAAAGGGGGATAATGTGGTTCGAGGAGGCGCAGAGTGTAGAGCCACCTTCCTCGCCGCTACCGGAGATTGCGTCCCAGCCTCCTGCGCAAGCCGCCTAACCTAATCATCTGCGTAAAAATATCAAATAAAACCTGCCTTCGGCTACACTTCTAAATGAACGCGAGGTTGAAAGCGCTTCTAAATTTCTATCGCCCAGCACCGCAGCTTTGATTACCAGATAATAATTAAAAATCGAAAAGTTTTAATGCGTCAAAACGCGATACAATCATGCTCGCCACTACAATTATGTCGGTTGACACATAGTTTCCTCTTAGAACAGAAACGTCAAAACTTCATTAACTCACGTGACCGCGCCTGTCTTCTGGTGTTACGTTCCAAAGAGTGATGGAATAAAAACGTTCGGAACGCGTCGCTTCGCACTCCTTTTCCTTGACAGCGGGATGTCAAAAACAAGCACGCATGAAGCCGGACATCAATCAAAGTAGGTTGTTCATATTTTTAGACTGTTTCCGACGACAACAGTGCGCTTGTTACTACACGCAGCGCTGGGTTATACAGTCACAATACTTTCCTTACAGTGGTAATGATTATTCACCAAATTGTTATCGTATTTCAAATGCGATTTAAAATTTATTTCACGGATACATATCCGTGCTGATAAATTATTTTGAGACAAGGTTCTTTGTTTTAATTTCATTGTGATAAAAAATAGTGTAAACTCTTAATGACAACAAAGTGTGTACAATTTTTTTAATTTGAAAAACAGCTAAGTATAATTACAAATATAAGTACATATTTGCTACCGCATATGCAAATTAATATTTCTTAAAGGACGAGTCTATGCAATTTAGATATGCGACTTCTGTTCAGATTTAAGTTTGTAAAAATTTTCTTTTATAAAATGTGTTAATTTAAAAAGTAGCAATACAAAAAGACGACATAGTTTCCATATTTATTGCATTTAAGTGTAATATAAAACTCAAATAGTACAACATTAAACAAATCTGTTCTCGTTTTATTCCATTTAAAAAACTGCGGTCCAAAAACCTGTGATTTCTTTATTTTTATTTATCATAGTGTTGGATCGCATCTAAATCACTAGAGATTCAAATTG
>DWQX01001826.1:0-25121 GCA_018245475.1 Pharmacophagus antenor | reverse complement strand
ACAATTTTACGAATCGGGGTTATTCCCTAATATATATATATATATATTAGGGAATAACCCCGATTCGTAAAATTGTAAAATTGTACGTTCGTAAAAAAGTCTTTGACGAAAATGCTCAGTAGGATATATTATTTAGTTGTATTTGTAATTTATTTCATTTACCTATAAATGAGAAATATACGCATACAGGCCTTTTATTTTTTTTTATTCCTGCTGCTGCATCTGGGTTCGGAGATGTTTGCGCTGTTAGCATTTTTGAGGACTATTACAGCTTCATTTGACAATGACTGACGCATCGGGTGATCCGTGAGCTCGGTTTAACAGTAGGCTACTTTATTTTATATTGTGAAACGTGCTTGAATACTTTCATTCTCACACATCTACGACTTCCGGAACACAGCGATACCGTAATGTCGGCAGATTGACATTCAAGATGGCAGCCAAGCTACTGAAAAAGCCAACTACCATCCAAACTTCACTCTTCATATTGCCCGGGAATATAACCGGCATGAGTAAGTTTTTACTGATATATTTCACCAAAGAAATACTGTCTCTCATCAGTGGATACTCACCTTAAAATGAACTGCGCCATAAAGTTGTAATAGCACTATTAAACACGTAAATAGATTTATGGCGAAATTTCCGATCATTATCAATAGATTTATATCGAGATTTTTTTCTTCTTAATTACTCATTATGAATACGAGTTCTTTGCACTATAATTTGACCAATGTAAATTGATCCCTTATTAACAATTAAACTTAATAACTTTCGCTAAGTTTTTGCGCGAATACAGAGGTAAGGTTGTAATTGACGATGAACTAGGACAAGATTACAATTGACTTTGAACAATTGAAGGTGTTCAACAAATCGAGCGGACAGTTCATGTATTCAGCGTTGTGTTCAACTTCATATACATATATATATATATATATAAGTTTGTAAAGTTGATGAAATATTTTTCTCAAAATCATCTGAGAACTAATAGAATCGCGGTAACCATGGCAACGTAAACATGAAAACTTTATTATCCAAACAGCCAGAGCTTGTGAACATTTCATAACGAACATTTCCCACTATGGACCCGTACATTGTTTTCAACTCATTTACTATACGCGCTCTAATGAAAACGTGGGCGAGGATATGCGGCCCTCTAAAAGGTTTCTCTGTTTTGAAACCTACACGATTTTGCGGCGGTAGCATGCATAGTCAAGAGTTAATAACATTTGATATGTTCGTATATGAAAGAGGTCTATGATGAATAATTTTTTCACAATAACCGCATCGAATTGGCATATTTAAAATATAACAATGCCTTTGGATGGATTAATATTGTTTCTTATCCGCAATGGGTTAACATGAGCATAATTTCAAATGATAGAGATTGACAGTGGAGCCGTAGGTGGTGAAGCTCGTCCGAATTATTCTGGCTGACATATGCATGGCTGTCGGAATACGGCGATGCTGTTACAGCTCAAAAGTGGTAGCTAGCCAGGCGGGCTCGAAAAAATCTACCACCGTCCGATATCCGCAGTTCATTAAGTTCTATTCTAATATGTGCAGCGCAGGGTCTTGATCACATTATTGCGGGAGAATATTGCTAGGAATACAGTAATGTTTCCACACTACTTTCAGTCAAGTTAGCACCAGTCTAACAGCAAAAATTGGAAAAATGGACTGCCATTTTTGATTTAATTTACTTAACCAAAATTATTTAATAATCAAATGGATTAGAGACAACACCCAGAAATATTACACCGAATAAACATAATTATAGTAATTTATAAACCTAATTAAATTACGATAAAAGAAATTCCTTACATATGCCGCTCTAGAAACTATGGGGTTGTAGTACATTTGAATTCGTACGTTAACACAAAGGCCCAAAGTGCATTTTCGTAAACCAATCATGTTTGAAAACTTTGCTGCGCGAGTTAGATTAAGGGCGCTAATAGCAATGACTTGTATTTTCATTGTGCGTAATGTGTTTTTTTTTTTAAAAAAGAGGGTGAAACTCGAAGTGATGCATACAATAATAATAGCAATGGGGAGGTATACCTCACACGTTTGTGAAGTTACTAACTACACTACAAACGTTTCATTGTCTTTGAAAATGTTTTGAAAGAAAAAAATTGTTTCTTGCAATACCAACACGTGGTAAGATGCGATAAAATGGATTTCTTGTATATATTTATACGGATAGTAATTTTTTTTTATAATTCAATTGACAAACGATTGAACGGCTGACGTGATGGAAAGTGATCAACATTGTCCGTGGAGTCGCAGCTGCGTTGTCGGCCTTCGAGAAAGGAATGGGCTCTTTTCTAGATAGTTCCACTAGTCCCATCTGTGTGGACATACGGCTGTCGATGTTACGACAGGATAATTGTGCGTGGCAAAAAGTTGCCCTCAAAACGCACAGTGGAATTGCCAGTCGTCGAGGTGGTGAAGTCAGAATTTTGGGAGTTTGATGATTGGTTACATGGCTTATTTGTAAAATTGACTAAACGCTATCTGGCATTAAGTTGTAATAAACTGGATTATGGAAAATCGTTGGCATATTAAGGATGCACATTAATGCCAATATTTATGGTTATCAGTCCAATAGTTAACTAGTAACAACTTAATTATACAGAAAAGGTTTAATTATTATGTAATTAATTCGTTACGCTATTATGTTTCATTATAAAGGTAAGGCTATAAACAAATTTCATTACGTTAACATTTTTATTTGTAGCCATTAATTCCTTAAGATATAGCTCATAAGTTTTTTAATAACCAATGAATTCAAATTTTTGATTTTCTGGACACGTATTTACTTTTTTTAAACAATCATATAAAGTTATAGCGATTTTGGATTAGTAAAAGTGCGTATTAAAATTAAATAAAACCAGTGAAATAAATACCGAGTGAATTAAACCGAATTGCGTGCGTTCGTAACAGTGAAACTCCCGCTTAAACGTGTAATATGGAAAAAGGTGAGGCATCAAACAAATAGTGTGTATTTAAAAAGCATGTTTATTTAACTTTGTGTACATAGAAACGCTGGCGTACTCCGTGGTACACTTTACTATGTATGCTTTAATTATTTACACTGAATGTATGTAACTTAATAGAAAAAATAAATTAAAAAAAAGCAATTTGTCAAAAAAAAAACCTTCAAACACGTCTTACCACATTTCGTCATAAGCTCCGTTGCGTGATTTCTGAGAAACAAGAACGTAAATTAGACAAAATGGTTACAATTACTTACGCAGTTAGTGTGAACGTTTAAATAAAACAGAAAACAAAATGGCGGGTCACGTTATTTTATTACTGGCAACTACTGAGAATTGCGTAATTTTATGAAATAAAAACGAAATAATATTTTAAGAACGTTGCCTAGATTTACTCAAAAAAAAAATAGAAAAAAAAACTTACAAGGAGGTCTGTTAGTCCAAACTTGGGTTCGATTGAGAGCCATGTTCTTTGTGGTGTTGCCCGCTTGCGTTGCCGTTTAAGAATGGTTTATGGGTTTGCAGCGTGGGTTTCTCCATCCCACGGGGCCGTACCACCACCACCAGGTGTGTACCATAACGCATGCGCCCTGACGGGCGGGGCAGCGGGATATTGATTATTTCGCGTACCCCTATTTTCATAATGTACTGATAAGGGCGGCAGTGTTCATGGTAAGTCAGACAAATTGTCAAGGGGTAGAGTGGTGATTCTCTACTAAAGGCTAACTATTAATTATGTAGGGTATGAAATGATTGATTGCTGTTGTCCCGATCGAAGTTTCGAGTTGTGTCGCAGCGAGGATGCCTCTATATCATAATATATACACAATAACATATTGCTCTATAAATATAACTATGTTATATTTGTGTAATACAATTAAAAAATAGATTATTTTCAACAATTATAACCGTTTTAAGTTATTTTAAAATGTATTTACTGCAAGTTTTATCATGAATTGTTAGGAAAATAAATCTGCACCATTGTAATAATAATTCAAATAAAAATAGCAATTGCAGGAATGAGTTTTAAGAGAAATTAATGTAACGTAAAAATAACGTTAAATTAATAAGAAGCGTAACGTCTTGACAATTTGAAACGTATTGTCCTCTTCCGATGAAGGCAATACGACAACAGCGATCTCTTAAGTAATTCCTGAATACATTTTGATATATGTCCGAGCTAGTTTATTCGATCATACACACACAATGTATATATCCGATGGAGCTATAATTATAGGTATAAAGATACTTCGAAAAAATGTACTTCGAATGGATGATCGTTAATTTTGGGAAAACCTATCATTTAGCCATTAACAAAGCTGACATCGAACTATACTAGGTATCGATACTAGGTACTGCTACTTAATGTATAAAAATACTTTAATGGCACTCATTTTTAGAGCAATGTACTTTTAAGTGAAAGTATTATGAATAAGATGAAAATTCAAAGTGTAAAACATGAAAATGCGTGAGTTCGATTCTCTTGTAGATTTAACACAGGTGAAAAATTCGTCGCGGGAGAAAATACATTTTTAACAGCAATGGGCGGCAACTTTAATTTTCACATGATGTTAAATGATAATAAGATCGTTTATGATAAAGTGTGATAGCCCAGGATTCTTATGGAATCACATATATATCTGCCGAGAGAGCTTTTTTAATGCAGAATATTCATATTGATTGTGATAGTTAGTAAGGTCATGTCACCGTCTAGACTCTATCGCTCGTGCGATCTGTAAGCACTGCCCCACTGGCGAAGTTAAAACCACATAGTAATGCGATCACAATAGTAGTTGAGAAAATGCGACTTTCCACAAGCTATGCTCAGTGAACGTGAGGTGACTCGGCTCTCTGTTTATGATAGAAGACACTATTCCCAGCACTGACAACGTAACTTACTCCCGGTATAATGCTGTTAATTAAGCGAAAATCGAATCTATCAAGATTTGATATCTTAAATAAAATATGATAAATACAGATGAAGACAATATGAACTGGTTGTACCGTAATATCAACTTTTAGCTTCTAATTAGAAAACATAATGTTACACTGTATTTATAAAAAAAAAATACAATTATTACATTATTTAGCTTAGCTAACCGTGTTTGTCGAGATTATTTCTGGCTCTCACACACATATAATGTTGTTACGGTGGCAGTATGACATCGAGGATTGTAGCAATCTAGGTGGGTTTTTCAAACCAACCACCACCCAGACCAGGCGGTGTTCTCGTGTCCTCCGTTGAAACTAACGTGAAGCCCAACGCTAAACCGCCGCGCCACGACAGTCAGTAACGCTGGAGATTAAATGAAGCATAAACTAGCAAAATATTTTATTGTTACATATATTATGAAAGGAGTATATTTTGAATTCAAATTTATTTACGATAATTAACTCTTTATCGACCGGTTGCCGATTTTTTAGGCTTTTCGTCGTTGCCGCTCATCCACGTTTAGCCCGTTATTCTGACCTTTGTAGCTCAACCCTATCGAGAGACAAACTTTCGGACGATTATTCAGTTCTTTAACTCTACACATGCATTTTTTAATGAAAAAAAAAAACTGCGGTAAAGAGTTTATCGTGAAAAACCCAACAACATGAGAGAATTTCTATTTAGTCGTATTGCAGGCCAGTAATTACCGGTCAGAAAACAAAGGGTTACGCAGTATTCCTTGTGCTCACGTTAATAGGTCGCGGGTCGGAGGCGGGCGTTAATGTGTTCCGTGATTCAATTATGTAGGCCTCAGTGTGTAATACCAGTCGGCACGGTTCCCATAGGCTGTGACGTCACGTGATAAATGATAAAGGCTACGTTCCGATAAAAATAATTCAATTCTTACTTCATCTATAATCCTATATTTATTACTACAACGGCTTATTTTTTGGACACAGTTTATATAACAAAAAAAAAACAATATAAAAATAAAGCTTGTACAGACGAACTTAAGTGACGAGTGATACATAGCGCTAATGAGATAAAAAGAAAATAAAATGTTAAATTTATAATAAAAAATAAATTAGTAAAGGGACAAAAAATAATTTACAAGCACAACAACACGCATACTATCAGAATAATTCAAGTGCGTATATACTCGTGTCAGGATACAGTAAAAGAAAATGGTTTTTGATACGTAAATTAACCCTTTGCACTCGAGTCTCTTTCGTGGCCATAATATTTCGTGTCGATATGATTCACATTTCGACTGTAAAGGGTTAATTTTATTAAAGCGCTTCTTTTATATTTAACATTAAAAGCATTCACGAATGTGCAGGGAGGCAGTTGCTAAGGCACACCGCAGATACAGTGAAGGACATACGAATATAGCCTGTAAAGTATGAGGGCGGAGTTCACAAGAGATCCTGTCTATGTTCTTAAAAAAGACGTTCCTTTTGTAATAACAAAATAACACATTTTTACTTGATTCATATCACACACTTTCGACCTCGAAGTAACTAGTTCACATTGTATCGTTCAATATTTACAAAAGTCACCATTGTATATAATTAGAAAGAAGGCGCTGCCCAGATTGTTGCAGTGTTACTTCTCCACGATTTAAAATGAAATTTGTTTATTCTTAAAATATATATATATTATAGTTCAACCTAAAAAAAGTACTCAACTTTTGTTTTTCATATTTCCATTTTTAAATGTATCTAGATGAAAAATAAAATGTCTGTCTGGTTCCAACTTGGCTCACTAAGAAAATTTTACTTTTATTACATAACTGCGTATTCAAAAAAAAAACGATAATCAATAAAAACTTTCCCAACTGTACCATATGCAAATATAAAAGGTCAAATTAAGCGTTCGCGTGACGAAAGCTGTTACAGATTTATCACTTAATAATTTTATTTTCGAAAGCTTTTATAGAAAAAAAAAACTTCAGTAGAAGGAAAACCGCATTGCGGTATTATAAATGCAGGCATCATTGTATACAGTTTAACCACTTTATTTCAACTGATTTAATAATTATATAATATGAATAAAAATGTCTTTTTCCTTTGTTACTGCCTACAAGATAGAGGTTTTCTGTTGAAGGATTAAATGTTTTCTCATCTATATATATAAATTTCAAAGTCTCGACCGAGTTTTTATTTAAATTGGAGCAAATCATATCTCCTATAATTTATTTCATTAAAATAGTCTTCAACAGAGTAATAAATTGTACTAACCAAAATACTTTTAAAAATTCTTTTAAACCTATGCAAATGCAGATCCAATATATCTTACTGGATTTAATTATGAAATCGTTCACTAGATAGACCCAGTACCGTGAAAGACATTTTACTACCGACGTCACATAGACGACCTTATGATTGAGGTAAAGAAATCGGTCTAGCAAAATTAAAATTCAACTTGGTAAAGTCTGCATTTATATAATGATCAAAAAACTTGCCGGTAGTTCGGGTAGTGGCACGGAAGCATTTCGTCGAGTCTTTATTGATTTTGTACAAAACTATTTAAGTATAGCATATATAATGGGACGTTTGGTGTTGTATTTCATAGTTTATATATTTAAATATAGTTTCAACACTTAATGTACCTGCTTTGTATACCTCCGTGATGCAGTGGTTTACCCGCTCGCCTTGTAAAGCGGAGGATCTGGGTTCGATTCCTAGGCCACAGGAATAATGGTGTCTAAATGGTGGTAGAGTATTTCAAAACCGTCTGTCTAGTTACCACTCTCAATATCGATGCTCATAATAGCGTTCCTATGTTTCGGCAGTCATACAAGTGAAAGCCAGAACTAATTTAGGTGTACACGCATTACCATCTACGGCCTCATTGTCACTTAACATCAGGTGAAATCGATGTGGAGTCCCCATGACAAATATTAAAAGAAATCAAAATTAGATGATTTAAAAAAGATGTGCTGTAATTATTTGTTAATTTTAGTATATTTAAAATGTTTAGTCCCGATTAGTACAAGGTCTGAATCGCCTCGTACACCAGTACAGATGGTTCAGTACCACTGTGAGCTTCTTAATAATAACAAAATGATAAATAAACCTCGTGCCCTAAAATGAAATAAAACTCTCAACCGCTGTGATTGGGAAATAGAAAACATTAATTATTCACCTGTTAATTATTTTTCGGTAAAAGCACCAGTTCATACCGTATTATACATGTAAATGCAAGCTTTTCATTTTAACCGGATAAAACTGGATAAAACCAGATCGTTCTTGCTATTAATAATGGAATAGCTTAAAAAACGTCGCCACAGAGCCTATACGTACCGTTCGTACGTTGAATAATTAAACAGCGCGCCCGGGTTCAATGAAAACGATATAATACTATTTAAGTAATTTAATGGCGGTTAATCTTTTGATCTTGCGGACAGTTCATTTTTTAATTTCCTTTACGCCGAAGAATCCTTAAACATTCCCCGAGTTCGTTTCGTTCTCTAACTTGTAGTGCGTGGCTTTCGAGTTTTTTTTTATATAATTCGATAATCAACATACGTACACATAGAATATATTTTTGTAATGATTATTATAAAGTAATTTTTCCTGTGATTAATTAAATAATAAAGTTTAAAAATTTATCATAAACATTAATTAATAATCCATTTAAACACCGACTGAAAAACTATTGAGCCAATATAACTTTTAATTTAGGAACGGATAGGACAACAAATTTTACCAATGTTCAAAAAAAAATATTTATTTGATTAGATAAAAATAGCACGTTACGGTCCGCATACACGACGACATATGATACCGAAAACGATCACTTGTGCCCGAAGACTTAATTTGTGTGTGATAGCGTGAATAACCATTTGTGCCAGCTCACACAATATATGTGATACTGAGAACGACCACTTGTGCCCGAAAAGTGACTTTGTGTGTGATATCGTGAACAACCATTTGTGCCAGCTCACACAATATATGTGATACCGAGAACGACCACTAGTGCCCGAAGACTTAATTTGTGTGTGATAGCGTGAATAACCATTTGTGCCAGCTCACACAATATATGTGATACCGAGAACGAACACTTATGCCCGAAGACTTAACTTGTGTGTGAACCCTGAATAACCATTTGTGACAGTTCGCACAATATGTGTGATACCGAGAACTACTACTTGTGCCCGCTCTCATCTCCATTTAAGATACGGTTCATCTCGGAAAAATGAAGGATTTCTACAGGATAGTGGGTACAACCATTTTACTCTTACCGAGTTGACTCAAGAAGGAACACGTCGTTCATTGACTGTTAGTGAGAAGTTCGCAGGGGTGGCTAGTGCTAAATAAAACAATACGTTTTATATTATAAAAAATCAAGTGTATAAAAATATATCTTACGCAATTTATGTCGTATTGCAGAAACAAATTCTCACGATCTTTCGTACCACTTTAAAAGTAACAGATATTGTGATGAGAGAAAAACGTATCCAACCTCTACTTTACCAGTTTATAACTTTTTTTTTACTTACAAGTGATCCTTAACGCAGTTAAGGATTTCGTCCCGTTTGAGAGGACTGGTGTGAACAGATGCAATGCAATGGCCAGACTAGATAACAATCCAACACGCTTGATTGGTAAACATTTAAAACTAAATGCAATTAATACTTTTGCGTTCGTATTGTGACAGGTGCGTTAGGCTTATATGGAATCTTGCATTAAACCGTGGCAACGTATTAATGCCACTCGAAGAATGGAGACGTCGAAAAATCCATTACAGCTACGTTTAATATATCCGCTTGACTGCGTACATGGGGCTTTGTTTTATCCACTTGCCTTGTTATGCGGAGGTTTCTAATTCGATTCCCTGGTCACAAGAGTGGAGGAGACTTGATGGTGGTGGGGTCTTTCGAACTCATCTGCTTAGTTACTACTCTTAATATACCTCCATAACAGCGTTACGGGGTTCCGGCAGACATACATGTAAGCTGAGCGGTATTGACAGAGGACAGATAGTGCTCGGAGACGAGGCCGTCTCGGCGTTAACGTGCTACGTCACGGCTCTTAACGGTGTTCCCCTACCATAAAGGGACCTTTGGAGGCGTGGATGGTAAGGATGGGGGTCCTTATCATCCTTTCAACGGCTCCGAGGAGGACGATGGCTGGACGTGGTCTCTAGCCGTTGAGGTAGAACCCGCGAGGGTTCTGGAGTCTACACCGTGTAGGCTCCGGGACGGGCTATCATTATAGCGTAGCGTTGGAGGATCCGCGGTTGTGTTCCGAATGGAGATCTCGGGACTCCTACAAAACGCTGACATACACCACTGGGAGGATTTTAGTGGGTAAAAATCCCGCATAACCCTGACTTCCCCCAAAAGGCAGAGTATCTTTCGAAGATTTCTCCCACGATAACAAAAAAAAAGACATACATGTGAGAGACAGATGTGTTCTGGGCGAACACGCTTCATCATCTATAGTCTCATTTTCACTTAACATCAGGTGAATTCAAAGCCAAGTGTTAGCCCTTAACCGATGAAAAAATATTCAGAATTCGTTAACGAACGATCATAGGAAAATCGCCAACACGACTCAGATATCTTATTATTTATAGATCACTTCAATTGTCGTTACGTGTGATATACCCTTATTAATTTTACAGATAGGTATATAAGTGACACTGGGTTACGTATAAATATGTGGCGAAAAGCCACTATCTTAAAGGAAATATATGAACATGCCCATGGTAACCTACATACACGGACGATGGCCGAGAAATGAATATAGAAGGCAGATGGTAATCGAGATATCCAGATTACCTTTTCCTATAGTAACTACAAGTACTAAAATAAAAATACATAATTAGTTACATGTCCATTATTAGAATGATGATCCTACGATATTTAAATATAGCTTTTGCTAACTACGTTGTCATGTAAGTGTGATATATAAAATAGAAAGAAGAATTACTTCTTCTTTCTTTCTTTTCATAAGCTCTTTTTCATTACTTTCTTTTTACCGTACAAGGATATGTATTAATTTGTATGTTATATTTAAAAATCGTTGTTAAATTTATATGTGTATTAACTTCCATTCTCTTTCCTCTTTATTTATATTTTTATTATTACTCTACTATTCTTTTTACGCACCCCCCACATTCATCTATGCTCAACCCTATGGTAGACCGATAGAATGCTATCTGTCATTAAGTCCACCTTACTAGTCTAGTATATACAAATTTGTGCATTGAAGCTTTAAATAGATAAATAAATAGAAATATTTTGCACACTGATCGAGTATATCATGACATTAAAAAAAAAACAAAACCGTAACAAAATTAGACTCACATCGCTCCTAGATTATATCGCACGTCACCAATCACGCGTCAATCAGGAGCAATAAAGCATCAATGGAATAAGTTCACGTCGGACTTACAGTCGCATGACGACCGACGGCGACTGTGCGAAAGCAACTGAGCCGATGAAATCTCACGATACAGACAGATTTATATGATGAAATTATATTAACAGTTAGCATTTAGTGCGAGAGGATATACCATTTTTTTTAATAGTACTACTAATTAAAAAAAAAACGGAAGTTTCTCGTGATATAATTTGCTCGCAAAGTAAGCGAAGAAGATTTTTACAGTTGAAATAGGCTAAGTTGATGTCAATTTCACGTAATGTTAAGTGACAAAAGGGTAGTAGTTAGCGTGCTCGCTAGGAATATTCTGGCGCACCTATGATAGCTGGAACATAGCAATGCTGTTGTGGCGACAGATTGACGTTGAGAGAGGGACAGTGTCTAGTTAAATGGGTTATAATAACCTCACCAACATTCAGATGCCTTACCACCTTTTAAACTCCACCAATTAGGTAGTCCTGTGCTACAGCAAAAGAAGTGAGTCAAAAGGTACAAACAATTTTCAAGAACAACCGCTACCAATAAATATATAAATGCTTCTTTTAAAAGAATTAATCTGAAATAATTTAAACAAATTTAACATTAAATTTTAATAAAGTAAATAACTATAGAGGAACTATCGACAGAGATAAAGAAAATATTTAAAAAGATTAATTTAAATTATAACTGTATCTAATTATTCTTAACATGTTGATGCTTTAATTCTGATTCATTCATTATAAAAATTTAAGTAGGAAAATGTGACTTGTACGATAAAACTCTACTTACGGTGAAAATAAGAAAAATGTGATTAAGCATTAAAAATGAAGTAATTTCAAATATTTAAGGTCCCCGATTTATGTCTGGAAGACGTGTACACCAGGGAGGATGTACCCTCTGGTGGAAAACGTTGTTGCTTGAAAGATTTTTTCGATAATGAAATTTTTTTCCGTCACAAAAAGGTCTGCAATTGATCATTATTGTACCAAATTCCAAACAGATCCGTTACGTAGGTTTTGAGTGAAGTATCCACATATAGACAGAAAGCGCACAAATTGTAAGAAAATAAAAACGGATTTGTCTTCCTCATTTTGAGTGACGCATGAAAAAAGGAAATGGAATACGGTATGAAAAACAATAGAAAAGTATAGAAGAAAGGAATAAAACAGAAGAAGAGGTATGACAGCGCGATTTTATATAAGCAAATAAATAAATATAGTACAAAGCCCTGTCATATCGCAACAGGGGAGAATGAAACAAATTAAAAAAAAAAAAAACAAATAGACAGACAATTAAAAAAAGACACGATTGTCTCGATTCTTGCACATCGACAAAAATAGCAGGTATACCTAGAAAATATATTTAACGTACCGTATACGGCGATACTAGTGTTTATGACGTCTAATGTACCTATAATAACGTTTCGTTAGTTAAACTTGTTCTTAGCTCACTCGACGGACGCACCACGGTAGCACTGTAATTAAAACGTTATTAATGGCGCTCGTTACAGCCCGGGGCTGTTTTTGGCGGTTAAGGAAAAATAAAAAAAAATACGCACGTTTTCTTTATCGGTTATGGGTTCACACTTGGTCTCGATTTCAACTGATTAAGTGACAACGAGAAATAGAATACGTCTGGCTCTCACATGTATGACTGCCGGAACACAGCAATGCTGTAGTAGCTAGCCAGGGGGGGTTTGAATAACCCTATCACAATCCAGCCTCCACTACTCCAATGGCCCAAGAATTTAACCCGAAACCTACCCTTTACAAAGAAAATGGGTAAATCACTGCACCACAGAGTCCGTTTTTTTAAAACCCGCCCGGCTAGCTACCACCCCCAATCTCGTCTGCCACCATAACAGTACTGCTGTGTTCCGGCTTTCGTACAGGTTTGAGTCGAAAGTGTTACGTACACGCTTCACTATATGCGACTTCATTGTCACTTAATATCGGGTGCAATTTAGGTCAAACGTTGACGCGTGACTGATAAAAAATACAAATTAGTATGTATATAAATGATATTTTAAGGGTAATAAATAAATATATAAGTATATGTTTGATATATATACTTGTAATACATTAAATAACGGATAAGCTAGAGACTGAAATACGTCAGCAAAATAAGATAACGTTGTTGTTGTAACAGGTTAACGCGCAACTAGACTAATGGTTTTGTGTAAGGTCTGCAAAACAAGGCGGGTTAGCGCCATCATTCGATTATAGTGGTGAACGCATCTTATATAACATGTTTTTGCCTATTTGGAATGGTTAACGGCAGAAGCTAGTAGTTGGCACTATAATTTGCAGTGTTTTAAAATTAAAAAAAAAACTCGTTTTTTATAAGATGTTTAAGATAATATGCAATTTCTTCCGTGTTTTAGTTTGTTGCGCCTTTTGGCATGGCATATGTACTATCTTGAGCCAACACCGCGAACACTCGAAATAATGTATTTCCAGAAACGAGCTATTCGAACTATCTATAAAATAAAGTGCCAGGAGTGTCTGAAAAATAAATTTAAATAGATAAATATTATGACGATTTATTTTCATTATACATACGGACATTACGTGTACGAAAAAATAAAGACAAATTTAAGTATAATTGTTGTTACCATGATGTTGTTTTAAGACAGAAGGGAACTCGCCATGTGTGCTCTTAGGCTTCTTAAGGCATCGAATAACATTTAAGGGTCAGTGTATAGGATTCTAAATCATTGGCAAAAGATGCAATTAATTTATCCATTTGTAAATTTTTTTTTATTAAACGCATTTCATGGTAAAAAGTGTATTGCCTATATAATTATCTAAAGAAAGAACACGCTTGAAAATGTTTTGGTCATTTTTAAAGGGTACTCTTTAGATTTTTCGAGTTGTAAGTATCATCACGGAAAAAAGACTGCAAAGAGTTTTTTTGACAATTCTTCACAGAGGAATGAGTTTTGTCAACTGTAATGAAAGTATTAAAGATTACGAATGATTGAGCAAATCCCGTTTTATAATTTGAGTTTAAATTTCTTTACCGTACCTAGAGCACATATGTGGGTAGCCGTCAAAGTTAGTCGAATCGCGACGGGATGCCGTATGTAAAATATTTGAAGTGAAAAATCACTAATCGTTAATATATTGTGAATAAACAAGTTCCGATTGTGATAATAAATCAGTGTTAACGGATAGAACCAAACATCGTCTGAATTATCGCTTCGGCTCTCTATATGGTGGTAGAGTCTGCCGGATGCAATTACACCGTGCTCATGAGCGCTGTGAGCCTTCCCGTTTCCTTTAGGTGCCGGTTATTACAAACTTCTTTTTTTTTTCTCTCTGTTTTTGTTTTCATTGAATATGTTACGATGCGTTGTCGTTTTAACCAGTTTAGAGATAACGTGTAAATTATTTTGTAACTGCGTGTTTAGATTTCGGAGCCCAGTTAGTCGTGGAGCTTGGATGGTGATAGGGTCTTTTCGAAACCGCCTGGCTAGCTAACTCGGTGTCAAACTGCCGCTATAATAGCTTTACTGTGTTTTGGCAGTGATACAAGTGGGCGCCGGAATATTCTAGACAAAGGGTCAAGTACCTTTACGGTCGGAAGAGCCAAAAATTACAATTTACGACATTTCAAAGTATTCAAAGAGTCACAGAAATAATTTTTGCCAATAAGAAATAGTACTTGCATGAATAAAGATTTTTTGATTAAAAAAAAAAGTAAACTATTTATAAGTATAAATAATAATAAGTATAAATAAGTATAAAATAAGCATAAATAAGTACTGCTTTTTAAGTGTTTTTTTATGAAATAAACGATATTTGCGTATGTGACTAAAAAGTTGCAGCTTCACATCAAAAAAAGCCGGAGGTAGTTCTAGACGAACACGCTACATCCCTATAATGCTAGATGCATTATCCCGAATCCCGAATATATATAATCTAAAACCACGGTAAGATACGTTCATTAATTAAGACGTGATTGGCCAAAATGAAAAGTATTATATATTTAAATAAATATTTCACCAGTTTATGAAAAAGTTACACTTACGCACATTTTAGCTATATCATTCAGGTTTGATCAACTCTCCCATAAACTCTTGTATCGGAGCTTAGCAAAAATACATCTTAATAGTTTCTTGTTCAGTTTTCATCGTTTTAATGGGTTGTTTGCTTTAGTTTATTTTGTATAGGTCAACTTTTAATTTTATTCTCTCCTTATATATCACCAACAGTTATAATTTAAAATTATTTTTATTCTTACTTTTATATGTTGACTTATCTTTCAAAATTATCATGTTAAATCTTTTACAAATGTAACAACTTTATGTAATAATTCCATTCTAGTTTCACTGCATAATGTGTTAACAAATGCTGTATGGTTAATAGAAACGAATGAATTTTAATGGATTTCGTTAAAGGGACATACATTTATCCAGCACCGAACACAACTGTCGCGTTGGCTAAGTATGGAGTCTGAGTCGTGACAAACCTAAATCCACAACAATTTTATTATCTTTTACTGATTTTTAATCGCTCTTATCGGAAATTGTCTTGTTAGGTTATATCGCTGTGCTTATTTTTACAACGAAAACACTGTCTTTAAACAAAAAAAAATTATAATAAATTGCTCCGAACTCCGGCTGATCGTTTCGGTGATCAGCTGTATCAATTTCGATTGCAATGAAAAAAAAAATTAAAATAGTTTTTTACTTTAATTCTAATAAAATTATTAGTTTCCTTTCTTTCTATCTTACCAAAATATTAATAATAAAATGATAAAAATCATATAATTTTTGTGTGATTTGCTTCTGAACTCGTATCGAAAGAAATTTTGTTCTCACCATCGAATAGAAAAGTTATTAAAACTACGACAGTTATAATAATAGAGAAAAATAATTATAATTCACAATAAAATGTCTGCCGGGTTTTATAGGGGTTAATAGGTTATAATTAAGAATACCTGCAACAAGAGAAAAACTGGGGTAATAGGTATTGTGGTGAGTTATTTGCTATTTTATATAAAGGTTTCAACGCACCGTTTTGTACATCAACCTTATTAAAGAAAGTAACTGCAGCTGCTGCTGTTGGGTTCGGTGAAGTTTGCGCTGTTAGTGTTTTTGACGACTATTAAAGCTTCATCGAAACTGGCCCACGGATCCGGTGATCCGCGAGCTTTAAAAGAAAGTAACGTCGGTTCTCCAACACAAGGACGTTCATTTGTTAGGTGATATTCGCACATCAATTTTACCAAAAATTCCTATTGCGTGACGATAATTATTTAAGAAACAATTAAGCGTTGAAACTATGAATCAAATCGAGTTGAAATAATTGTATAAAACTGTGACAATATTGCAATAACAATTATGGCTTTATTAAATTTACTATCGTAGAATCAACAATCAAAAGTTTTGTAATGTTTCTGCTTAACCATTTCGCGTGAGAACTTCACAGTGAATATTCATGCTATTTCCATTTCAAAAGAAGGATGTAGAAATTCGATTTATGAATACAAAACAAACATGATAACCAATTATAATTACGGAGACGGTTACGGATCTTTCCTTATTCGGTTTGAATTTGAATATCTAAAAGATGATAATGACGATTAAAAGTCATTGTGATAATTTTTACTGAAGACTTTATAGATCTGATCCCTTATCTACTTTTACAAATATAACCGTAACAAAACTCGAATGTAATCATTGAATTATTTTTAAAAGCACCATCGAGTATGGGATTTGTTTAAATGCAGTTTCAAATATATTATCACTGCTAACCTCTTCGTTAGGTACAATGTTCTATAAGAATTCTGAAAATTAGAAAAAAAATAAGCTATATGACTTAAGTGAGTACTAGTGAAAAATAGAGTCAGTAAACCTTTATAAATTGTATACAAATATTGAAGAAATACCGATGACCAGAAACGAGCAATTCCGGAATTCAAGACAACGAATGAAAAATATATTACTTACGGACGATATTGTTAATACAAAAAAAGAACGAAATTAATTGAACGGCTTTTTACTTTGGACTATCATACAACTGAAGATATATTTTTTCAATATCTAGAAGTGAAACTGAAGTTAGTAATCAGCTTATATTTCCTCTAATTATCAATATATCAAACGCGTTATAAGAATGATTGTTATGTCTAGTTTCAAATGTTTCGCTACAAAGACAGAGGTTGAAAGATGGATGCATGGAAATGAGGATATTGAGAGGGATTTGTGACATGACAAGCTCTTAGGTTTGTATATATATATATATAGAAACCTAAGATGTAGTCCGAAAGTAGCCACGATTAGTGATAAGCTCAGGGGTAAGCATGGTTTGCTCATGTTATGAGAAGAAATATCCAACGTGTCACTGAAAGTGTTTTAAATTTGAGTGTAGAACGATCAATGAGGAGAGGAATACCGAAGAAAAAATGAATGGACAGCTTAGTTAGGTACGGTAGGATGATGGCTGATAAACATTGTGCCGACCCCATATCAATGGAGAAGGTGAACTAAAAGATGATGATAGTCAATATATCAAATGCATAAACTCAACACAACACACACACACGCGAACTCTACACATACAACACGCACATCTACACACAATTATTTAAAAAATTTTTGACCAATGTATAATGCATTCTCATCATTATGTTGTCGTTATAATATATTAAAAGTATACAGTGATCTACAAAATACAAAAAGCGATGCAAATGAAAAAGCGAAGGCCGATGCAACACGCGCCGAAACGTCGCGGAACATTAAGTGTTATAACATATAAATATTTACGGGATATAGACTCGAAAAAATTTTATTAATAATATAAAATATATTTTTTCACTTAACAGGCTTGTACAGGCTGACCTAGTTCGGGTATCCTTAACGTGTGTTGTTAAGTTGAAAATAAGTTTAATTTTTCAACGAAGTGTATTCCATATTAGAGAGTTTATTAGCACATATATAAATTCACCGCTTTATGAAATCAAGACCGTGCGGACTAAAGGTAACTGTCTAAATTAATTGGCCGATATTAAGCTGAACGAAATGATAAAAGTCAATTATCGAAATGGTTAATAGAATATTTTGAATAATTCCATTTAAATAATCTTGATGGGTGAAGTCATTACTTGTATACTACTATTTAAAACGTATTGAGGTGGACGCGTGTGGCGCAATGTGTCCTCTTATATTTGTATGGAAACTGATAAACTGTTTAAGTCAACTTAATATAGACTAGAAATAATTATTTCATGCGTAATTCATTTATTTATATAAGTTTAGAATAATGATGTGTTATATAAATTACAAGAGTTCACACGCACGCTTTTCCGGGCGAGGTAATTTTATTTAATGTTAACACTTTATCGACCGGTAGCCGATTTATAGGCTTTTCGTCGTCACCGCTCGTCCACATTTAGCCCGTTATTCTGACTTTTGCAGCTTAAGCCTATTGAGAGACAAACTTTCAAGCGATCATTCGGTTTTAATTAAAAAAATAATATCTGTGCCGTGAAGAGATTATCGACAAAAACATGACAAGATGGTGGAATTTCTTTTTCATCACCGGTCGATAATGTGTTAAAATAAATACCCTCCAATATGTGCACCGATTTTCAAATCCATTGACTCGGAGAGCAATTTTTTATTGAAACTTTCTACATTTTTTTATTATACAATTTTTTTATTTCATCGTTTCATGTACCTTAACTTCTAAGAATGGAGTAGCGTCATCGATCGGTACGAACATGTTATAATGTATTTGGAATATTTAAATCAAAATACCTGACCACAAAGCCTACTAAAATCCCATTATATATTCTCCAAGCTACCTTAAACCTTATCAAAATTTTTACAGCGACTATTATAGCATATACTTTTCGTGGGAGTAGGTACAATATTTGGGTTGCCGAGTATACATTCCCATGGCCTAAAACGTCTGACAATAGCATTGGTACGATACTTTGTTTTTCCAAGAATGCGAGTACATGATGGATTTCTTTATCAATATTAGTCGAAATCCAATTTGTCATTGTCTCAAGTAAGGTATACTTTATACATATATATAACTTATTTTCAACATGATGACAAAAACGTTTTTATCGTTTAATATTGTCTTTTTAAGATATTTAAATATCAGAATACCTGACCACAAAGCCTACTAGGATCTCCATTACATATTCTCCAAGCTACCTTAAACCTTATCAAAATTTCTACAGCGACTATTATAGCATGTACTTTTCATGGGAGTAAGTATAATATTTGGATGGCCTAGTATACACGGTCTAAAACCATATATCATCTTCACATTTGGACTCCACTTCTATTTAACATTAGGCGGAGTGGAGTCATTTGTTCAACCTAAGAATAAAAAAAAATATATATGATTATCGCATATGACTAGCCTGCTAAGTGTTGAAATTATTAAATACAATATCTTTTTTCACTTCACACAATCTATCGTAGTGATTTTGATAAACCGTTTTTGACTGGCTCCGAGGTGCAGTCGTTTACAGCACTTTGTAACGCTGGGGTCTGGGTTTAACTCGCGGTTCACACGTAGTGGAGTCTGGATGGTGGTAGGGTTTCTCGAATTCGACTGATTAGCTACCACCCTCAATGTCAATCTGCCGCTATAAAAGCGTTGCTATGTTCCGACAGTCATACACGCAACGGCGGATCCAGGGGGGGGGGGTCATGGGGTCATGATCCCCCATGAGCTGGTACCAGGACTTAGGTGGACCACTAATTGAACATAATGATTTTATTTATATATTTTGCCACGAAACAAATTTTATGTAACTACATACCTTCAATATTTAATTAATTTACTTACGTACGTTAATAAAATACCCACACTTTACTTGTATCGATTGTTATCAAAATTAAATCATAAGTTCTTGTTTTGACCATGACTATGGGACCGCCTCCTGGCGCCAAAACTTGATCCGCCCTTGGGTACACGTGAGAGACAGATGTACTGCGAGCGAACACCCTTCACCATCTAGGAACCCATAGTCACTGACATCAGGTGAAACCTAGGTCTAGTGTTGCCCGTAACCGATTAAAATGGATATTTCAGTATATTTCTTACAATCAGTAGGTGAACATTTATTTTATTGCTTCGTTAAAAATACTTTCTCCCTAATATATTGAAATCGATTAACTTTCCTCCGACCTTTAAACAAACAGTGGTGAATAATTTAAGTACAATCACGAACCGATCGCCGTGGCTTCCATTACTAGTAACAGTAATTTGTTTGTACAATTGTAGGCTTACGTTGGTAACACTTAAAGCGATTGAAGTGCAAGCTTGTATACAATTTTGTGTTTAATAGCAGACATCGTAGAAAATAACGTATTGAAATCATCCGCATTTAGAATCATCGTAAAGGGTGTCTCGAAATGTTTGTTTTTTTTAATTGACCACTACGCGTCCACCGCAGGTAGCAGGGGGAGGGGAGTCGTCTCAATAGCTTGGCCGGCTTGTTAAGTTTAGTAGCCATGAATCGTTTTACGGGACCGCAGCGCGCATTTACGTGCGACCGTTTTATAAATACAACGATTCCTACACTGCTGTTCGTCGTCTCTACAAGACACATTTTAATTTAACAAGCTCAAAACATTTGCCAAGTGCCAATTTAATTGAGCATTGGATGTGCAAGTTTGTAGAGACTGGGAATACAATGCCGGACAAATCGTCTGGGCGCAAAAGGTCATCGAGAACGAGCATGAACGTTGATCGCGTTCGCCAGTCTGCGCAGCTTTTCTTAATTTGAACAAATCTACGGTTCGTCGCATTATTTCGAAAGACTTACATTTACACCTATAAAATTTTGTTCAAAAAATGAAGCCTGATGAACGAGTTAATCGTGCAGGACAATGAAAAACTTTACTAAGGAGTTTCAATAACATCCGGTTCTCCGATGAGTCGAATTTTCACATCAACGGTCACGTGAATAAACAAAATTGCAGACACTGGGCTTCCGAGAATCCGCTAGAACTGCATAAGAAGCCCTTGCACTAGCCCAAAGTTATCGTTTGGGCTGCCATATCAAGTCGAGGAACTGTCGGTCTTTATTTTTTTGAGGATGACCGAGGTCGAACTCGGAATGTTAATTCTGTTCCATATTGCCACGTGATCCGGACGTTTTTAGCTACAGAAATGTAAAACCAAGATGGCTACGACCGCAACACCTATTTCCAGCAAGATGGAGCCACTTCTCATGTTACAAAAAACTATTAGCTGCTCTTCATGATTGGAAGAGTGATAAGCCGCCGAGGAGACATCAACTGGCCACCGAGGAGCCCTGATTTTTTCCTGCTACCTAAAAAGTAAAGTTTACAATCCATTGCCATCCAACCTCAATGATTTGAAGCAAAGAATCACTGAAGAAATCAACTCTACTCCAAGAGCGATGCTCCAGCCAGAGATTGAAAATTTTAGCTCCAGGTTAAATGAGTGTGACGAAGCGAATGGTGCGCATTTGCAAACGGTTGTTTTTCATGAATAAACTTCAACAACTGCTCTTTAATTTAACAATAAATAAAACAAGTTTTAATTGATATTGTTATTTTTTATTTAACATCTAAAAACTAATAACATTCTGAGATACCCTTTATGTTACATAATGATTGTGTATGTTTAATTAGCATCGATTGGCTTACATACTATGTTTGTAAATAGTTTTAATCAATTCTGGTTCAACAATGAACTTTGTAATTTGAATGAAATTGAAATTGGAATAGAAATCGGAATGAAAAATGAAATTTTTACCATCTATTTAAATTGCTTTCACTATTTGAATATTATCGGCAATGGGCTAACTCTGAATCTCAATTATCACACGATGTTAAGTGGATAATCAGGTCATAAATATTAAGGCGTACTCGTTCTAAATATGATTTTCGAATTTACGACTCTCGGAACACACCAACCTTGTTATTGCGGCAGATTTGTATTTAAGTTTGCAGCTAGACTGGCGGGTTAGAATAAACCCTGCTATTAAACACCACTAATCACGTGGCTAGGGAATAGAATCACGAATAGCGCAGTGGTTTACTGCTTGCCTTATAACACGGAATTCCCTTATTCTATTCCAAGGTTATGGTACATGAGTATTATCACAGTTTGGATAGTGGTAGATTTTTTCAAATCGGCCTGGCGAGCTGCCCCCTTCAATATCAATCTGTCGCCATGGAGACAGTTTTATTTATTCCACGTGCTTCGAATAATAATTGAAATAAACGATCAACAATATTTATTTAATAGCACCCACTAAAACCGAATACGTAGTAAAAACATTCACCGCGTGTAGAGAATAATCTAACTTCGAAATCGTATATTTTATACGACGCCATGACAACTCGCTATTATCAATTATCATGCGCCGTTTGACCTTTGTGGAAAGGTCAAATATAATATTGTTTCGTACGAAATGTTCGTCCCTTACGAGACATAATTACTCTATGACAGATCGTAGGATCTCACCCATTATTTGTTACAATATTTATTTATTGACTCGCTGACAAGAAGCCGGTTTGTTGATAGTTTTATAAATGACCGCACAGTTCGATGATGACACATATTAGAGAAGTGATAAAGGAACATATTTAATAACGCATCGTGCGAGGTTTCACAATTGATAATCCTAATTTACATTAAAAATTTAATCTGTGGTTTCGCACTGCCTATAGTCAAGTAAGTGAGAATTGGATTCGAGGGGTAGTCGGCTCAAGTTGGCGGGTGGCAGGGGCGGTGATGTTAAGGAGGGGGGGGAGTCGGTTTGGACCAGCGCTTGGAGTCGGTCGTCTACTTGGTCAAGTGCATTCACGTAATAATTAATATATATGAGTAGTATACACTTGTTAAAAGGTTACCAGAAAAGAGTGCAGAAAATAAATTGGTGTTTCGTAAGTCCGAAGTTTTATTGCAATCGCTAATATTAGTAAGTTTAATTAATGCAAAAAAATTCAGTATAAGGATAACGAATAATGTCATTTCAACTTCATCATTTAAGATGTGTTCATTTATAAGATTACATGGGCCATTCGAAAATAGTGGAAAATGAGGTCTGTGAAACAAAACACATTTTTTTTTCTCTCTTTCATTCATTTGATAATCATGTCAGCAGCTACGTTATACTCTCTTACAAGTCATTGCTTGCGGTGGCGTCTAGTCATTCTGCTGACTTGGGCGTTAAAGTTTAAACATATATAAGCATTTTCCTTTTTTCATACCATTAACACTGGTTCATTTTGCACTGATTCTAATTTAAAAGAAACAGTTCTTTGTTGTGGAAACATTTTAGGTTGTCTGGAAGAGACTGCTTTCAGCTTTTTTTTTTGCCTTTTGCACTGCTAACGTATTTTATTTCGCTCTTTTTGTAACAGTTACTTTCTTTTTATTCTTTCGCATGTACTATATTTTGTTCTTGTTATGCAATAAAGACTATTCTATTCTATAGTTTCTCATAGACAGTGTGGTAGTGGAGAGTTTTTCATCCTATTTCTTCTTACTATTTAGAGAACGTAGCAAGCGGTAAAGGTCTAGCGAACGGGAGTTTCGTCTTAAAATCTAACGTTAAATAGTGCTCTTTGATGCCCTAATAAGTTAATTTTCAATTTTGAATAAAAAAAAATGTAAAATTGTTATTCCAAAACGGATTATGAGACCTTCGTCTTACAAGGCATGCGGTTAACAACTCACTACGGAGGCGGACAAGTAACACCGATAATAGTTTAGCGGGTAATTGATAGTGGGCCGTATGCAACCCACAGGGCGCAATACATGAAAGCTCGGTCCTTACGTTGGACGCCTAAATCCAATGAACGCTAAATAGAAGGCACAATGGGCGCAGGTTCATGATGGTAGCGTTGCCATTAAGTAGAAATCGTGACTTATTAGCATTTGATGACTTTCGCAATTGTTATTAAAGGCTATTGTTAAGTTAAGTTTTAGTCCAAGTGAAAAGCTACACCGCTAACGAGCCTGAATTAAGCTCGAATTAAGTTTATTTTTATTATTTGAAACGTCGAAGAGAACAAGAGTTTCAACAGGTGTTAAATTGATAGAATGGGATTAAATATGTAAATATTAATTAGAATAAAAACATAAATGATATATACCGGGAAATATGTGAATTTCATCTCTATGTCCCACGATATTGGGTGACAGTAAATTAAAAAAAAACTTTTAGCATTTCTCTGCGAAGGAAGCAAAAATAATAATATTCCATTAATATTAATATCACATGAATATCGATTAAATTAGTTTCATTAAAAACTTGCGTAATTTTCCCATTTATGACATTAATATTGATGTAATAATAGATATAATAAACTATTAGAATACATTAAATAGATTATTAATTATTATAATGTAAAGAAATTTAATAACAAAATAAGTATATCCATTACAAAAAAAATACATTTCCATATCCATTTACTAGTCCATAATTTAGATAAATCTTAAGAGATATATAAAAATATTCATTTTCTGCTTAAGAGATAGCGCGTCTATTGACGCAACCTCTTGAGGCTTTTTAATTTATGTGCCCGTCTTATGTTTGCGTAAGTGAAAAATCACATAGCAATTTTCCTAGTTATTTTCTGATTGTGTAACTTGCGGTGTACCACTTAAGTATCACTTACTTCGACGCTTATGACTTCTCCAATACATTCAGCTTTCGACTGCCTTCGTGACGCGGAGGTTAACCTGCTTGCCCTACAACACGTGGGTTCCAGATTCAATTTCTCAAAAGAGTAGGGCTTGGTTGACGATAGCAGTAGTGAAAACGGTATACAAGAATTAGTAAATCACTAGTATATAATATTATATA
>DWQX01001825.1:0-25122 GCA_018245475.1 Pharmacophagus antenor | reverse complement strand
TCTTGCCCAGGGCCACGTGGAGGCCAAGTCGGGAGATCCGGTCTGCGACCATGGTCCCCCCGGCCATCACGAGGTGATCGTACACATAATCCTAATGTAACCTTGGAAAGAATTACATCAATAATAATTGCACGTTAAGAATACAAAAAAGAGCAAGTTGTACTCTAGTTATAAACAATTCCATATCTTTTTTTTCCGTCTGTCTATTTGTCCGACTGTCAGCGGGCTCTATTCCAGGAACCGTAATAGGTAGAATATTTAATTTTTCTGAGTTGTATTTCTAATACCGTTACAACAAGAAATAAAAAAAATATAAATATATTACAATAATACTAAAACAAAAAAATCTTATGTATCAGTTATGTATCCATGGCATTTTTTCGATTTTTCAATACATAAGAAACTATTAGGAGTTAATAGATTTTACTTTTTGCCTGCCTTGTGTACAAACTGCTTAACCTGTACGCAACCTTTCGCAGTGGAAGTTCGATAAGTGCGAACGTGTCTATTTATTTTATTTATGTAATAATCACGCATCTCTTCATAGAATGGTGCGATTTTGATAATAAAAAAGTGTATACCAGAAGATAGATCCACGTAATAATTTCTTTTAGAACTTTCTTAGTTTAATTTTTATTTAGTCATAATCAATGTAGTATTCAATTTCATGACAAATAAATGTTAAGGTAGACGCACCCATTACCGCGATATTTAAAATCGGCCTTATCTACCGATGCATCATGATATATTTTCGTGTTTCTATTAAATTATAATAACTTTAATAGAATACAATTTGGTATAAGTTCTAACTTGCAATATTTTAAAATAAACTTACGGGTGCAAGTCGGAATACCACAGATCGAACAGATCAAAAATAATTAATTTGTGCGTCGGTAGCGCAGGAGCAGATGGTTTCTATATAAGCACTGGGCAATTCATATATTTTACTCATATTTTTGTTACGTAAATTTTTTAAGTAATACGCTTTTTTACTGATAACGTATTACGTTGTTTTGTGTATTTACAGCAGTATTATTTCATACTTTTCATAATGTAATTTTGTATATACAAATAATAATACTGGTAAATAAAATTCGCGCTGATTGATGCTTAAAATTAGGGATAGCCTTTAACAGCGAGCGTAACCTCGATGATGTATAATATTAAGATAAATATTTTACTTATTATATTCAAAATTACTCTCTTATTAATGAACAACGAAACAACTGTCAGTTTTCATTTATTTCAAAAACAGCATATTTATTTCCGATGTATTGCAAAACTGTTAGTACTTATTATTTTTGAAAGCAACTATGGTACTTAAAGTTTTTGTAAAAATGTCATAAAAATGCAGTATTCATTTGAAAACATTTTGATAACGTCATGGCATATCTAGATATTCAAAATATTTTTTTATGAAGATTGAAATCTCTTCGTACAAAGTAACACCAAAAAACTATGTATATATTAGTTTTTTAAGAGTAGGAATAATATTTTAATATATATTATTCCACCCTCATTACCGCGTTATACCTCGGTACTAAATTTTAATGTATAAAATCTATAAATGATTGGTAAGTCAATTGATTAAGTGCTAAGCATCATGTCAAATTATTATCTCAGAAACGACATTAACAAGATGATACATGTGACAATAAAAATGACACTTGAGGTGTTAAAAAAGGAGATAGCGGATAATTGTGATAGTCGTCTCTTTCATTTATTTCAATTAAAGGCGTTAAAAGAATACCTAACTTGTCGAGAAAAGTCCTGATTTCATAGTGTTTCATAGTAGTGATTTCAAACTTCGCATATTTACCTCGGTGGTACTGGGTACTTTTACTTTATTACATATATATTGTAAGATAATAACAATATATATGTAATAAAGTAAGAAAATAACATTAGATAATGACATTAAAATAATTGCGAGTAATTCTCGCAGACTAATACTCGTTTCTGTTCATAATGATTATGAAGACCGTGCCATGAATAATAATGACGGTGAGCCATTATTTTGTTTAATTGCAGTGCAGCGGTTATAAAATGGAATCTCTCTTGGTTATGTTACTGAGAAATAGATTTTGATTTTTGTTTTTAAAACGAAACAAAGAATTTGTTTCTCGAAGGCATAATAATCCGGTATGTAATAATTATTACGAATAATATGATTGTTAAGACCAGAAGTTAAATTTAGTTAAGGCCAAAGGTGATAATAATACTTTTTCACAAAAATGCTCATTGCCGATAAATAAAATAATCAATAACTTAACATAACTTATGTATAACTACAAAAGTACGAAGATATAAACTTTATGGAATACAATTGGGGACTAAAATAGGCATGAAAAAGGAACCAAAAACAAACGAAAACCTCGAATTGTGAACCCTTTACTTGACGTAAGTTAATTAATAAATTTAACAATATGCAAGAGATTATCAGAATTATTATTCATCAGATTGTTTTTTAAATCGAGATTAAACATTTACGTTAAAATAGAACGTTTTTTTTCTTATTCATAAAAATTATTATGAGCTGCGCCTTCTAAAATTGAATAATATTTGTTTTATAAAAGACCATGAGACGGGGCAAGATACTAGTATTTAACCCTTTTTGTACGAAAACTTTTCACTTAAGGTTAGGGTTTTCATCTGTCTGGTCTGAAAAGCCAGTCAAAATAAATTATTTGGAACAACTCGTTTTTCTTTAAAAGGTATATAGAGATGCAACATCTCTTCAAAAGTTTAATGTCGAGTTTACTGGAAAGAAACGGGGAGTAAAAGTAACTATTAATATAACAACTAAACATTAATTTCTTATTTTTATTATTTATATTTTCTAATAGCTACTTGAAAGGGCAGTATTTTTTTTAAAATTAGGCATTAGCAATTGCGGCTTGAAGAGCGGCGTAGTGTTTGGAATCTGGGTCTAACTTCTTCTTGAGAATATTCAGATCTTCAGGCAGCTTCTGTTCTGCACCCTCCAGGAATCTTCTAAAGATGTGTTTCTGTGCTGCAGTGCATTTGGCGCAAGATTCTTGGAATGCCTCCGGTAAGTCCTCTGAAAATAAATTAATTTAACTTATAAAGTATCTGTTATATAATAAAATTAAAAAAGTTGATTGCTATTTAAACTAGAACTATTTCATGTGGGATTATTGTTGTTTATTAACAATCAACATTTTGTTGTGTTTTGCATTGAACTAATGATGATTCTTTATTATTGCTTAGTTACTATTTGAAATAAAAGTCTCAAATTCAAGTCTATAGTTACTACACATGTTGGCTTATATTAAAATCTCCTTCAAAGTTCTCTACATAATAAAAAGGCACAAAAGTTAATGTTCCATTGTGTTTTTATAAATATGTTTTGGATATTTTGTTACAGAGTTTAGTCATAAGCCTATAATCTATTAATAAATACGTTGATTATATATTGACATTATGAAACGAACCTAAGGGAGATCTAAGTTTGTAACTGCGTTCGTTGGACATTACTTACTCCCTGTAACACGAAGGTCCCTGGGTCGATTCCAGAGTTACAAAATTATTATTATTTGAATGATGGTAGTGTTGCGAATCGCCCTGGTTGGCTAAGACCCTAGATGTCAGTCAATTCAACAATAACAACAACGGCATGGCTGTATTCGAACCATCATACTTATGAGAGATAGAGTATTCTTGCGAGCACACATCTACGGCCTTATCGTTACTTATCATCATATGAAATTGACTTCCAGCGTTAGCTCATTGCCGATTAAAAAAAGAAAACAAAAACTTACTTTTGAAATCAACCTGCACTTCATCACAAGGTTTCTTGTCATTGAAGCAGTCAATAAAGGCTTTTAACACATCCAAGTTACTAATGACTGCTTCTATATCGAGGTCGTCATTCTCAGTGGTATAAGTTTCAGCTGCGACGAAAGCGACCAACATAGACAACATCAATATCAACTTCATGTTGACAAATTGACTTTTTGTATCTAAAACAATGTAATTTATAACCATATAAATTCAAATGCAAGATAAGAGACATTTTCGATTTAAATGAATTCTCCTAGTGAAATTAATAACAACTATTATCAACCTTAAATATCTTAAGTGTCAAATCGTTCGATGTTTAAAAACACTTATCAATTGAGATACTTGTGTCAATTAAAAATTTCATTTAATAAACCCCGATATCTACATGATGAAAAATACGTATACGACGTGAAAGTATATGTATATAAATTATTAATTTTAAAATTAATTAACTCAAAATACAGTTAATTATAAAAGTGTAAAACCATATCAAAAATCCTGCTTTATAACTTTATACGAAGAAACTAAAAGATTAGTTGAAGCGTTTCAAAAATATAAGTTATATCCAACAAATACTAATAGAGATGACATTCATGGCATCCCATTAATTGAGAGACACCCAACAAACGCATACGTACAAATGTTTACTTACCACGAACATAGCATCCAAACACATTTCGCTACGCCATTCATTTCATTTCTTTAGTATTCGTTATATTAATTTCATATTGTCTTCATATTGTTTTGTTTATTCTTTACATCAAGTAAAGTTTGTATATGTAATAAATTAATTATTTTATTGTACTTACGATAATAACTAATTTCTATAGAATATATAAGGAAAAGCTATAATTGACAATGCCAAAAATTTAAAGCCTTACAATAATATCCTTATGGTAATCCATGTTTTTAGCTAGCAACACCAACTGGTTTTTATTTATCGTCATAATTTTTATTTAACATTTACACCTCCATGTAACATACACACACACGTAAATTGATCTAGACAATTCCTAACGGAGACACTGATTAGAAATTTGTAGGACTATATAGTCTTATTTGCTTAAACAATACAAAGACTGGACACTTAACAATACCTTGAGTTATTAGCACGTCCAATTTATTTTGAGCATTGAAATATAATCATTTACGTAGCACGCTTAACACAATTATACTTACTTGAAACTGACAAACGGGTTGAACTGGTAAGACTAATTTTTTATTTAAATGTGTATTCAGACAAAGTTGTCTGCGTAGTGAAAACTTGCCACGTCGCGCTCTCTTTTATATACGAACCGCCATATTTAGTATAATGAATTATTCTTTGTCTGTTTTTGATCATTGATAACCCATTACCAATAAGTATAGAGATTATTAGAGGATTAAATAATCTTTTTTTTTGATTTTGTATAAAAATAATAGTACGATTTATTAATATAGTGATTTTATTTAGACTCAAAATATAATATGTAATTTAGACTTTTTGGCATTTCCTCACACCTATTAACCAATAGAAATTATATTCAGATTCGAAAACTTTTAAAATTATCCCGTCCATCTTTTGTTAAAGATCCTCTTATTTAAGAACTTTGGCCATGATTTCTAACAGTGATATTTCAGTTATAAACAGGTAGCGAAATTAAGATACTTCAAGGGTACAATTTAAAATATTATTGATTTTTCAAACCAAACAGAAATTAAGCTTTAGCTAGGGCGATATAAAGGACGTCGAAAAATTTGCCTTCTGGATCGTATTGCTTCTTGAATTCGGCATATTCTCCTGGTAGTTTTTCGTTCAGACCATCGAGAAACTGTTTCAGTTTTTGTTTCTGTACCGGATTACACTTAGCGCAGGCCTCTCGTATAACCTCCGGCAATTTATCTAAAAATTAAAAGAAAAAGTTGAGGATCCGTTAGTACTGGCCTCTGACCTATATCTATACATAGGTAAAGGAATCATGAATGTTCAACAACAGGCCCCTGTTATCAGTTAACTATTGCAGGTTAATGATGATGGCGAGCATCGATCCCTCGATCCCATAGATAGTATCAAAACTAGCAACAAGTATTTATATGCGCCCTGAATATAATAATGTTTGCACACTACTGTTTGGTGACAAAAATCGGAACTATAATTTCGTGAACAATCTATCTGCCTATGTTTTTAATCTCCTAAAATTTTTAAATTTATTTTTTAGGACATTTTCTCATAATTTTCCATACGATTCTTTGTCATAATTTTAATTTTCGTTTGATACATTAATGCAATGGGCTAAAAATACTGTAAATGGAGAAGCGTGGTCGCCCAAAATACTCTCGCTCTCCCATGTACGACTACTTGAACACAGCAATATTGTTATGGCGACAGATTTACATTGAGAGTGGTAACTAGCCAATCAGGATTCGAAAAAACCCATCCACCATTCGCAAACCGCAATCCCATAATAGTGTAGTATTATGTCTAAAATAAAATTGCAATATTCAAACCTTTATCAGGAAAATTTTATCGCCCATTTATCATATCAAAGTTAGAAAGATTGTTCTTCTCAGTTGGTAATCCGTAACCAATTATAAATGAACCAAAATGTTTAAGCCTTAATAAAATACCTCACTAGGTCTAACGATTCTTGATTTAAATTTAAATAAAAAGAGAAATATGATAAAAAGGTATTCTTTGCTTTACCTTTAAAGTTTTGAGTTAGTTTATTACATGGTTTCTTGTCGCTAAAGCAGTCGAGAAATGATTGTAGTGACTCATTATTGGATACTATTGCCCCAATATCTAAGTCGTCATGCGTCGTGCTGTACCCGTACGTTATAACTGCTAAACCTAAGATGGCTACACCTACGTAGGTCTTCATTTTTAAAGGTATTTACCTAAAAGAAAATGAAATTAGGATTACACTTTTATTGAAATATACAGTTTAAACACGGTGAGCGGTGTAGTATTAAATATGAAACAAATTGTGTGCAGTTTTTATTTAGTATATGTTACAAAACAAATTAGAAATTTCTATTGGGTTTTATCCCTCTTAGATAGCTACCCTCAACCCTCAACCATCTTTGTTAGTTACCGATAGCAATGTTAAAAAGTATTAACATATCCTCACAGAATACTAACTTGATTTCGTAATTACTGCTTATTTTAAATTTTAACTCGCTAATAAAAAGTCGTTGATGATTAAATCCATTAATAGATTAAATTCGGATACATGTAACTATACTGAAATTTTAATTAACGTTGTTGCGTCAAAACACACGTATTGTACGCACGTATTGCACGTATTGTAACCTAGTGTCAAATAAATAAAACAAATGGCTTTAATAACCAATTCAAGGTACAACTTCCTAACCTAGTCATTTTTAAGCGTTACCCTAAAATTTTGACTAATAACAACTATTCAGATGAAAATGATAATACACATAATTGTAAACAGTATTTATATAAATAGAAACAGTATAATACCTGATGCAACGGGCAATAAGATGTCAAATGATGTGTGATTCACTATACAGGAGCTTTTATAGCTCTTTATATAAAATATTTTTTTATATGCCAAATCAATGTTCTTCTATGTTTTTTTGCGTTTAATGCTTTGAAACTCTAATAGGTTTTTGTACAAACTTAACGTTTAAAATAAACTTGTACAGATGAATAAAACATTATTTATAAAATATTTATTCATGTAGTCAAGAATATTTTTGTTTATAATGGTTCGCATATTGGATAAGACGACCTATGAACTATTTAAAGAACAATAAACAAAATTATCACCAATAATTAAGTTCAGTTATCGTTTCGTCTCTCGGTTATAAAGAGTACATTACACCTTATCATTATTTATATTAACACTACAAGTTCTTCGTCAATAACCAACTATTATATTACCTTGTTTTTGTTTTCGAGAAAGATGAAAATGTTTTATCAGCCTGATAAAGAAAAAAATAATAATAAATTAAGATAAAGTTGCAGATTGTTATAAATATTATCTCATTTGCACACCCAGTTAATAAATACATAAAAAAATGTTGAAAACAACAATAATTTTTCTATTTATTAACTAGTTTCTTAGTGTGATATGAATTCTATTTGGTCTTTTGTATATTTGTAATATGCACTTGAGAGCAATGAATTATTTATAAGGAATTTTCAAAGACCTTTGATTTTGATGCTTCTTTTTTGTTGAAGATAAATATTTAAACGAATAGTAAGCCTCTTAAAAATCTATTATTAAACTTTGGAAAATTATGAGGGATCTAAAGTAGGAAAAATAGGTTTTGGACGTATCAACTTCTTCGAAAACTGTAAGCAATTTTGATAAGTATTTATTAGATCGAATATGACTTATTGAATAAACATTTAGATGTAAACCAGTTATTTGACTGTAATTAGAAGACAGTTTAACAAACCATAAGGTCGTTTTAATGTGACCATACTACATTTAGGTTAACAACTAATAAACATATGTAAAACATTCATACAAACAGTAATGTAACGTTGTGGTTTTTAAACGTTTTCTCAAAAGGATAAACAAAAGTTATGCAGGCGTTCTCGGAAACTTATATATAAATCACAATCAGTCCTGAATATAAATAAAAGCAGAAAAACTTTGACAACGACTTTTGTCGTAAGGAAATTTATTCGTTAAATCACGTACTCCTAGCTATGCCTTTGTTTCATGGGTGAATCCTGATGCTGTTACTTGATGCTTAGAGTCCGGATAAGTGTGTGTGGAGTTAAATTGTGATTATAAATGAGAGTAACGTTTCTCAGCCTGAGACCGAAACCATGTACTTGTTTTATTATGACACATATCTTTTATACAACCAGAGACAATTTACTTAGTCTTACAAGCCCTCTATATTAAACGACTTCTGTTTTCGATTGTTCACCGCTCACCAAAAAAATACAACGGACGGTAGGGTAAATGACGAAACGCAAACCTTCAATCCTCATCATCTCTGCTATCATATATGCCTATCGCATTGACGGTTCGCTATCATTTGTACGATAAACGACGAAATTAAAGACTTTGCAGTACTCAAAATCTAAAACAAACTATATATATCCTTGTTAATAAAAATCCAAGACTAATACGTTAGAATCATATAACGATCACATAACATCGTGATTCTGGAAAGATAGTTTATTTATACCATTTGTTTACAAGCAATATTTT
Organism: Pharmacophagus antenor; assembly: GCA_018245475.1. Taxonomy (NCBI): domain Eukaryota; kingdom Metazoa; phylum Arthropoda; class Insecta; order Lepidoptera; family Papilionidae; genus Pharmacophagus; species Pharmacophagus antenor. The sequence continues at coordinate 16,138 of DWQX01001825.1, read as the reverse complement.
TATTTATTCTCTACAAGTCTTTTGATTAGATAACGATTACACATAAGTTCATATTTCGAGAAATTTTATCGTAACTGGTATTATTCTAATTTTAAACATCTAATCGGAAGTGAATATGATAAATAATATAATTTTTGACAGCCTCCGTAGAGCAGTAGTTTACCACTTGCATTGTAACGCAAAGGTCCCGGGTTCCTGGGAATAGTGGAGTCTGGACGGTGGTACATGTTTTTAAACTCGCATGTCCAGGCAACACTTTCAATGTATCTAAGGCCATAAAATAATTGCAGAGTTCTGATAATCGTTCATGTGAGAGCCAAAATTATGGGCCAACACGCTCCACTATCTACGGCCCTCTTGTCACTCAATATTAGGCGAAATCGAGGTCACGTGTTAACCTATAAACAACAAATAATTACCTTTTTTTGTTTATGCATCATCGCAAGCTGCTTGCTATATCTCTTTTAAGTAATAAAATAGATATTCATTTAATCACCAAAAAAAATTGAACGACTAAAGATTTTTAAAAGACTCCTATTAAGAATTTTTACTATTTGACAAATTTAATGTTTTTAACTACAACATTTTCACTGAATATTTCTTATGGAGGAAAAAATATAGTCGTATTTCTCATAAGTAAGCAATTGATAAACCTTTAATAAAAAATTAGGCCAAAACACAGCGGCGGACAATTGCTAATTTAATTTTGGAGATCATCTTGTTACATATGGGTTATTTATAAACGAATATTTTACCGTTTCGTAGCAAAAGTATCCACTACACTTTCTAAATGTTCACCAATAAGTGACTAACCATATACGTAGAAACAAGTAAAAGGTTTAACTTTTGAAAAAAATTCTATGAACACTTAACTAAATGGATATTTTTTTTTATCGGCAATGGGCCAAAGCTTGTTCTCAATTTTACATGATCTTAACTCTATTTCTTATATATTTGGAAGCAAGAAAAAATTTATATTATCAAGGTAGCTAGCTAGGCGGGTTCGGAAAACCTTACCACCAACCAATTTCCATTAATCAAGTGGGCCCATAATCAAAAATGACCATGCGTATATAAAACAAGCGATTGACAACTACACTAGGGAGGTAACATTTGAATAATAAAATTAATATTCGGATACTCTATATATTTTTTATTATATACGATGGGAAAATAATTTAAAGCTTCGTAAAATATTTTTTGCCTATAGTTTTTCAGCACACATAAAAGAAGTATAAATAAAATTAGTGTAATTCTGCAACCAAAATGTATATTAAATATTCATAGTCATATCAAGACATTGTACTAATTATGATTAATCATTTTAGTTTAAATCTTTGCAAAGATAAATCGTTTCTCGCCACTACTGTATCGGTGTTTACAAAATACCTAGTCGGGTCTCGGTAATATAATGAAACTTATGATGTCTACTATACAGTTTCAAAGATATTACGCTCGTCGTTTTAAAAGCAGTTAAAAAAGAAACTAAATATATCACTAAGTACATAGTTAGAAATATATATTCACAATCGACGCTCATATCCCACTTTAACGCTGTCTGACAAGTTATAAAACTACAAAACATTTTTCTATGACATCACACACAGTCGATACAATTTTATAAAAAGAAGTCCTCAATTAAAATATGGTATTTCTTGTGTAAAAAGTAAATAATATATTTCTGTATTTTTCAGTTAATTATTGTTATCTGCTTAATAATAGTAATTCTATTTTACATAAAACTGGAATGTCAATAAAGAAATAATAAGATTTTTCATTAGCTATTCAATAAGGTCAGTGTACGTTTTTGAAAAGCATAATTACTCATGTTCAATCATAACATTTTTGTTCAATATTATATTTACTGTTTTCTCGCGTAATTAACATTACATATTCTTGTGAGAAATAAAGATTCTCATATCTGCATAATTATACCCCCTGTTATAAATATTTCAATATTCCTCTGAGCAGTGACGGTACTTCCATAAAACCCCTGAAGCCCGGTATATCCTATTTAAGCAATATAGTACACCAAAATAATTAAATAATAATTGCTAGGAAGTCTTAACACGACTATAAAGTTAAAAAATAAAGATAGCACGTCATATATTAATAGATTTTATGTATTTAGATGTGTATATAAATACCCTTCAGGCACGTCACTGCTTTTATTATTAAAAATGTAGCAAAGGTACTTTTTAGTTAAAGATGATTATATACTTTAGGGCAGCGGTTCTTTAGAAATACCTATTTCAAAACAACGCGTTTCGGTTCACGGGATGTAAGAGGTTTTCTTAACTCCGTAATTTCACTAATTTTGTAATCAAATTTAATAACATTTTTATTCTACACTTATTTCTTCCCTAACCGAGAGTGTATTTCTATAATATTCAACCTTGCGGAAGGAAACTTCTGTTGTAAGGGATTTTAACCTAATAAAATCCTATGTGATCGCCCTCAGTACATTAACCGTTTTGCCTGCCCCGAAATTTGCAACAGTACATACAAACGTTGTTGTTAAAATGACGCGTCCCGTAAACCTAGTGATAAATTAAAACTGAAGTGATGAACAAAACAAAACTGAAATGGTGAAGATTTTGGATCATTTTTTTTGGAAATATTTTTCACGTTGTTATTTATAGTTTAATGAAATAAAACAACCATGAATAATTGTATTTTTTTATTAAAACTATAATATTTTATGTATTATACGTTATATATTAAAACTTATATATTCAAACAAAGTAATTTTTATTGTATTAAATTAAAATGTCCAATGTAAATATACAAGTGAACATCTGTGATGTTTCAATAATCTTAACATAACCATCAGACTGAAAGATTTTTCGTTATTCTTTATTTAATCTGAAGCGCTGAGAAACTGTTCGAACGCTTCCTTATATTCGCCTTTGGGATCTTCCTTTTCCACGAGCTGGTCCCATATATCGGGTAATTGTTTCTGGAATCCGCGTACCACGGTTCTTACGAGTTCGCGCTGTTTGGGTGTGCATTTTATGCAATTTGTCTTTAAGGCTTCGGGTATTCTCTCTGGAAAGAGTTTACATTAATGAAAACACTACCAATGTTATTATGTCAGACAAATGATCATAAAAATTTAAACGTAATTGATATATCGTTAATATTTTTAAGGAAAATTGTGCAGCTAATTGGCACTGTCGCCAAAACTTCTGAAATTTTCATTTACTATTCCAATGGACTTATTTCATACATTAAATAATAGTTAACGAACAAAACACGCATGCAATACCATTTAACCATTACAGTATAATGCGATATATAGAAACGATCTCAGAATCCCAACTTACGCTTCATAGGTCAAGGTATTGAGTTATATTTCTTTAAAGGTATATATCGCTATCTGACTACAAAATAATATAAATAATTTATCTATTAATAATTTTAAATATTACGTGAAAGACAAAAAAAAAAAGATTTTATAAAATTTATAACGTTGCTCTTTTTCAATCGTGTACCCTTTTATTTTTCATATTTATAATATGAGATTATAAAATTATCACAAACCCTTTGAATTTTTCGTTAATATTGCTCAAAGAAGGGTACATTCATTCTAACATTTATATATACGGAAGAAGGAGAAATTAGAAATTTAGCACAGTTAAAGTTTATATGGAAAACGTAAACGTTTTTAAAAAGAAAGTTAATACTTTTTCTTTTATAATAATGCTACAAAATTCATTAAATTAATCATCAGTCATTAAAAGATTACAAACACTACCATGCAATAGAGGCACAAAAATATAGTCTTTAGTATATACTAGTGGAATCATATGATTATAGTCTGTGGTCAAACTGAAAATAGATTAACATTATTACAGTTGAATTTCGAAAACTGGGCGACTTATTTTAATAATATATTAACAAAGAAACAATAAGTTTACCGTTTTATTACGCAAAGAAATCGAAGAAGCGGAACTGTTTTAAAATCAATATTGATATTTGTCCAGGCTTCTGTACGTAATATATAAGGATAGCGGGAATTGATCATTTGTTTTCGGAATATATTGCATAATATAGAGAGGTGTTGACATTTATTTAGAAGGCCAAAAACTGTATTATTGCTGTAACATTTTGCAGAACAGGTATCAATTTACATCAAAAAATTATCTAGAATGGTAATAATTGGAAAAATATAAGTAATGTAATTTCTTTTTTATCTAATGATTTGATATGGTACAAAAGTCAAATTGCGAGAAACTTAGTGTATTCAAAAAGTAACTCAACATTGTATGGATCTGGTTTATGAGGTTAATTATTTTCAAATTAAAACAGTTTCCATTTTAATCTAATGATTATTCAACATACAAATATCTATTTTATTGATACATTTAAAAATAATACATTACGTAAACATTCAACTATATATGGTACTATGCCATTTTAAGATGTAGAGACTGATTAAACATTCATTTAAATTACTCTCAATTGCAACATGATGGAAAGTTTAAGACTTACTTTTGAAATCAGCTCCCTCGGAAGTGCAAGGACCTTGATTTAAGAAACATTTTCCATAGTTTTTAAGCAAACGAGGATTTTCGACTAGTTCTTGAGCATTGAAATTATCGTACGCCGGATTGTATGTATCTGCTGGCGCTGCCAAAGCCGCCGCGGCCATCGTGCAAAGTAAAATGAAAGTTTTCATTCTGGAAACAATTACAACCTGGTTACAGAAGACTTTTAAACGATCAACATTAACAATAAAAATTATTTCAGTTGTTTATCGAACTATATTTTAAATAACATTAAGATTTGATATTATTAACTTTATAGTCATCAACGTTCATACTAAGCACGCAAATTATTTTGTTCTGAATTTAGACTTGTTCAAAATTTTATTGACATGTAAATGTTATCCATTCACGTCAAAAATATGGTAAATGCAAAACCTGCAAAAATCACATTTTAAGTAATATATATATTGTTTAATTTTGTTATATTCATACTTTTAATTATAACACTTAATATCTGACTTTCAGAACTGAATTTTGAAGTTATAAATTTATTCTTAAGAACAGATTATAAATTATTACGAGATCAAAGATAACGATTGAAATAATTTGTTATATTTACGCAAATATGTCACCTCTAAAAAATAAATTTTAAGGATTTTATCGTGTATATTAAAACTTTTTCATTTCCGCAATAGTATCAAGACATGTAACCCTATGCTCCGCTGACCATTGGTACTCAAAGACGTCGAGAATTAAAAACGCATTTACATCCTTAAAATCCTTAAAACTTATAATATGCATGCAAACAGACAAATGAATCATTTGTCTGTTTGATTACGTGGAATGATTTTATAGTCGCTTTTTATTTATTTTTAGTAAGTAAATACAACTACTTTAAAACATGCATATTAAATTGAAATAAAATAATAAATATATAAAAAGCTCCTTAATATTTACAACAACATTTAGATTAATTTAATTAACAGACTAAATCAAAAGCAGCTGATGAGACTTGTATCAACAACTTACGTTGGAAGCTTCTTGTTTCTTCGCTCTGCCAATACTGCGCTTATTATATCACGCGAATTCTTATATATATATAGAGTACAAAGGAAAACATTGCTATACCAATTGGTCAGCAAACTGGATGGTTTTATGCAAACATCGCAGACAGCTGACAGTGTACAATTATAATCTTGTTAAAAAATATGTAGTGTCAGTTCCAGTCTTTTGTCGAACTTTGGATTTTGCTAGTACGTGATAATAACACGTTCAAATAAAAGTAACATCCTTGTAATAGTTCTGCTGGTCAGTATGGTTATGTTAATCGATTTAATTTAGATTCACCTGTACTTACAAGTTAAAATTATAAATATAATAATTAATAATTATTGTTAAAAATTACATGGATTTTTAAATTACGTAACTAAATGTTATTAATATGAACTCTTTGTTAAAAAAAACTCCTTTCGAGTGAGAATTACCATTGTTTTACATTCTATTTTTTTTATGTATAAATAAAAAATATGTTTACAAGGGCTATGTAACAATTTGGGTTAAACAATAGAAAAACCCGTTGCATCTTCTCATAATCTTTACTGATTATTTATCAACAAGCCTTATTGTTCACATCCGTGACTCAAAATACCACAGGTAAATTATACACGATTAAAACGCTATATCAGCGGTAAGAATCAATAAAAGATCTCTGTTAATAATAAAGACTATCTCACTTATTATTATTTTTAAAAATAAACATATCTTATATTGCATAAGGTCAATATTTGTTAACACGTCCAAAATAAACAAGACCTTTTTTAAAATATCTCCAAACATGAATGAGCTGATACTTTTCACATAAAGGCTCACATTTTTAAAAAAAAAAATAGAAAATCGTAAATCATTCATTTAAATTTTAGATATTAAATTTATTTTTTATATCATGATTTATTAACTAAGTAATGACGATGTTTTATTAATATAAACATAATCTCTCTATTGTGTTATCAAAAACCTCGACATTTATTACAACAAAAAAATTGGAGTCTTATGAAAATATGCTGAAACTTTATACTGCTATGTTTTATTGACATAAACACGATAATTAAATAAATATGTGGCGTCAAAAATGATACACTCTAGTAATAGTCAAATAAATAATGTGCCCTAACTAAAAATGTGGTTTTATCGAAAGAGATCGTATAGGTAGTCATAGTCACGGTTATATGTACCAGTAATATTTTTTATTGCATATTAAGTTTAACGATGTAATTATGGAGGTGTTATTTAAAAAGTCGTAGGAAAAAACCGCTAAAACCATATATATGCGAAGCTTTGTATGAACAATCTCATTACGTAGTGGGTATGACCAAATGTGTATGACGAATTTCTTGAATAAAAAAAAAACATATTGACCATGAATCTATAAATTTCCTTACAATGTATGATTTTAAAAAAAGGACAAACACAATAATGGTTTTACGGCACCATATTAAGATCGGGAGTGGTCGCTAGCCAGGTGTATTCGGAAAAATTCTTTCCACCATCTAAAAATTGAGAATAACAAAAAATCAAAACACTAACTGATCTAGTACTTATGATACCATTCGTTACAAGTTATAAGTTGATACTACGTCTTCGTAATATTATAGATAGGGCTTAAATTTTATAATTACTATATATCAAAGTAGTTTTTGACACAAACAGTGCATAAATACTGATTTTCATTTCGAACTAAAGCAGTCATTTAATTATGTGCTTAGTTCTTTATTATGTCTACATTATTCTTGTACATTAAAAACAAAATTTACTAAATTTAAAGGTTTAAAATTTGGCTTCTGTTTTGGTGATATCTTACAATGTTGTATCAAAAACAGTTGCTACTATCAGGGAAAAAACCAAGGGACAATATAACTCAGAGTCAAGCATTATAACATTATGCAAAAAACTACCTAAAACAAGTTTTTGCTTCTAGAGTTAGACGAGATCATAATATACATACTCAACTGCCAAAAAATTCTGTATTAGACGTATTATTATTTTATTTACTTATTTAAAACCTTTAATAAACAATTTTGTAAATAAAAACGATTTAATGCTAAATGGCATTCTCTGAACTCTAAATGATCCACAAAATTGCCATCACAATATTTAATATATTGGCGTGCTTTTATTAAAAATAACATTTTAGTGGTATTTATACACTTTGCTATATTAAATAATGTAATTTTTTTTTTGATATTATACGTAAAAGTTGTTCGTTCATGGATCTCGCTATGTTTTGAAATATAAGTTAGCAAATTATTAATCAGTTTTAAACAGTAAATTCCGCATCAATAGTTGTACGAAACAAATTACTTTTTCTTAATATTTGTAGCCACTGCTAAGAAAAATTAAGCTAAGAAATTGAATTTGTAAACGATAATTTATATTTTAGACAAAAGTTAAGGAAAGGAATATCGTATTTCTTTTTCTATAAGGCAAAAATTACTAAGTAAATAAGACATTATTTCCTGTAATCCTTTTTAAAAAAATATTTAATAATATTATTCTATATAAATGTAATACTAGTTAACGTCATCATATTTGGCAAGCATTTTAATGGATCTAAATGCATCATTTATTCTTAACAAATTTATACGTCTATACTTATAATAAAATTGTAACTTAGCCGAATCCTTACATTGAATATTTTCTGAAAATTTTAACTGAAATGCACTTTCTCAAGGATTCTTAAGAACGAAGCGAAAATAATTTTGTCTGTTTGTCACTTTGACCGCGAATGACGTAAAAATTACTGAACAGATTTTCATAAAACTTTGCAAATAGGTCACCTATTTTATGGAATAATACTTAGACTACTTTTTATCCCAGAAAAATTAAAGATTCCCGCAGGATAATGAATTAAATGATTTTCATCATACTTAATATTATAACTTAAGAAGGACGGCTAGACTTCAAATGTAGATTGTGAGGTCTCTGCATTTATCAGTAAAATAAAGCCACGCTGACATTTAATAAAAAAAATGTAGTTATGAATAATACTGACCTTTCGATTTTACAAATTCAAGATCAGATTTTCCTTCTAATAGGATCATGGCAACCTCTTGAAGACGCACGGCATAAATTTATAGGCAAATACAAATATAATTTATAGGCAATTTGGAGGAGCAATTTTATCGTCTACAAGAGATCAACACATCAATGAAAAGAAAAGCTCTCCAAGATAATCAAGATGTATGAATGATCTTGTTAAAGATTGCATTGGAGTGCAAGACAAATGATAACTACAAAGAAGTAAGTAGAGCGAATATAATATAACCAGCCGGCATAAACGGACGCCGATTTAATGTTATAATAATATATGTAGTTGCAATCTCAATCGTTGATGTAAACTTGGAAACGGGCGATATTATGCTCACTCATCTCACAGCAAAACTGCAAAAAAATATGTAACATGTCTTAAAGGCAAAAAAAATATGGATACAACTAAAATATCAAACTGGTTAATCTACTGAATGATAAGTGTAAATATCATAGTTTTAATATCAACATAACTAAAATTTTACTCTTTTTGGTTGTAGTACTCAAATCTCAAAATCACTCCCAATGTCCCCAGAAGTCGTAATAGTTGATTAATAGATAAGAAGTTATTGCTTTGGAGAATATTGGACCAGGAGCTGTCAACTAATAAAGAATTTATTATAACCCTTTTTAAATATGCCAAAAGTGACTGCGGGATTTCAGTGACATATAACATGATTCTGTCCACCCCTTCAGGAAATACGGACGTGAGTTTACTTCAAAGAAACTAATTTACTGTTTCTATTTCAGGTGGGGAAACTACCACGAAAGTTAGATCGATGGGTTATTATGGATATTGTTTGATGATCCGTCAAAATACTGACAAATATTTATTTGTTACGATTTCGCCCGATTGCTCTTGCAATATTGCATCAACTTGTACGTCAGAAAAGATACAATATCCAATGTTCTCTGTCATGGTTGGCTAGATCTACTCGTTATCTTTAAAAATATTCTAATGCTGGTTTCCGGACAAACATCAAGTTATTTTCACGACCCCACTGCACGTCTCTTCAAGTAAAAAAACTAGTCGCTGATTAAATACATGGTTAAGAATTGATTTGAGGGTTTTTGGCATTCAAACCTCCAATACTAACGATGAAATCAAAATTGGTTGATATGTGAACCGCAATGAGGTAACTTGGCGTACATACTTTCATTTTCTATTCATGAACGCTATCCAACTGTTGTATATTTGGCGCTGTATCTTGAAATCTCTAAACTGTATCTCCAGGTACAGATACACAGGTTATTTGCTATCATTAATTCGAAGTGTTTTACAACTTATCCACGAGACCCGTGGAACAATCAAAAGGATAATATCTCAAAACGCATTTTACGACGTATTCTTGTCTCTACAAAAATCTAATCTCATGGCGAATGAGGAGATTCTCGTACATAACGAGACTTTGATCGTGATTAAAGATATATTACCTCATAAGCAGCAGTATGCTAGACAGCTTAGGAGTACCAGCGCCAGATCATGGAATGAAGGATACATTTAATCAGAAATTGGAACCAGAATATATGATCAACATGAATTGGACTAGATTAACGAACATATCCCCGTTGAATCTCTTAACAGAAAATGGTCTCTGATACATTTTTAAAGGCAATTGATAATGGAAATAGTAACTTATTTTTCCCGAATAACTCCAGCAGAACTAGGAAGACATTCCTTATGTTATTAATTTTGGCTACTGTCTGTGCTAGTTTCCGACCTAGCAGTAGAAGTTGCTTCTCCAAGAATAGCGGCCACATTACTAGCAGTATGCCGTGCGGCACTTTTAGCGCCAATGTTTAATAACATGCAATATCATCTGCTGGGTATAACTAGTCTGTCCATAAATACACTTACATAAAAACTTTTATTTATTTTTTCAACCTTTTAAATGTTTTAAACTTTAAATACGCTTATTATTTTAAAACTTCTTTCCATTTTGTACCATTTTACATGTTTTTTGGGTTTCTTATCAAATTACAATATGAAATGGGGTGTTATAGAAAATAGGATTGCATTGATCGCTTTGCAAAAAATGGGTATGGAGCCGTCGGTTATATTCCAGACACTTCAAAAGCCTGGTATCAACCGTATGTTCGTATATCGTACCATCAACAGATACAACAGCACTTCTTCTGTGGAAGACCAGAAAAGATCGGGGCGGTCGCGTGCTGTTAGAACTACAAAAGCTGTTAATGCTGTTAAAGCCAGAATTCGTCGAAACCCCATTAGGAAGCAAAAAATCTTATCGCGAAAAATGAAGATTCCTGCTAGAACTCTGTCGCGTATTATAAAACAAGACCTGAAGCTCGGTGCTTATCGTCGACATACAGGACATGCCCTAAATCAATCTTTACAATTAAAGAGAATGAAATCGATAAAAACAGTTTCTTTCGCGATACGCAGATGAAAGGCACAGAAATATCTTCTTTACAAGAACACTACAATAACTAAAATGATAAAGTTAACGGTCACAGTTCGAAAGAAGCACGTGGTCGGAAAGGTACAAAGTATTCATCATCCTGCGTCAGTAATGCTTTGGTTGGGCGAGTCTTTTCAAGAAGTCAAATCTACATTTTTGTGAAAAAGGAGTGAAAACTTCAGCCAAAGTATATCAAGATATAGTCTTGGACCATGTTGCAAAACCTCTCAGCAATACACTTTTCAAGAATATACCGTGGATTTTCCAGTAGAACTCTGCACCTAATCACAAGGCACGAACTGCCCAAGCCTGACTTGAAACCAACGTTTCGAACTTTATAAGACCTGAAGACTGGACCTCATCCAGCCTAGACGTCGACCCTTTATACTTCAAATTATGGTCAGTTTTAGAGGACATGGCCTGCTCCAAAGGACATGGCGACATTGATTCTTTTAAAAAATCTTTGGAGCAATCAGTGACCAAAATTTCCCTTGGAAACAGTGCGTAAATCTATGGATTCGTGGCCAGACAGATTAAAGGCCTTTATAAAAGTCATAGATGGCCATTTCGAATACAATATTTTTTTTTACTGAGACTAATAAATATGTAGGTGTAAATTTTATTAATATTACATTACTTCATAAAAAAAAATTACATTTACATTCGTGACGGAACTTATGGCTGGACTAGGTATATACACAATGGTGAACAAATGCTCACTGGAAGTAGTTTACTGAATATACCGACCAAGATCTACGCAATGACTGAAGGTATCTTCAAAACGCAATGATTTTACTGTCTATCGATTTCAGCTAAACACTGCCAGTCATTCCAAAATCGACTGCTGATGAAATTATGGTTTCCCTGAAATCGTCAATCTGTGGCGCTTTACTAATAAGCTTTGGCTGGCAGCAAACATGAGAATTGCATTTTTGAACGATTCATCATCTGCGGATTTCTCCAAGCAATTGGTAATGTACGAGTTCCTGTGGACCTATCCAAAAGACTCTTTTTATTTCCGGTAGATTTTTATAATTTAGTCTCATCGAATGTATTCCTGAACATCATTGCTACTGGTCCAAATGTTCACGGGGCATGAGGGATTCTCTGCATACTTGCATAGATTTAATGCAAGGACAGCCTTTCGTGGCTATGACCCAGAGAAGAAGCAAACTGTGCATTATAACAGAGTGTCACATTTTTGGAAGAGACTACACAAATTACAAAATTCCGCTCCGAAAGGCAATAACAGTGGATTACATCGCGTCCCTAATGAGGGATGACGGTAGTCGTCGTATTTTTATTAGATTCTGTAGAAAGACAGAAGAAAAGGTAGTGAAGGCAAAAGAAAGGAAGTATATATATATATATATCTACATATATGTGTGTGTATTTAGAATAACTTAATAAATAACTATTTTGCTTATTTTCTTTGAATTTATTATATAACAACAGTGTAACATACATATAATCCTAAATGAATTTCAGCAAACAGGAAACTCGACATTTAATGATTGCTAGGCTGTACAAAGTTTGTCGAGTTAGCTAGTGGTCAATAAAATTCAATCGAAAGAGGCTGAATTAAAATATTATTACAAAACTCGCGCATTAATTAAATGTTAAAAATAAGTCTAAAGTAGGACAATTTGCATCTGACCATTAAAGGTGAAAACACTATTTGGCGATAAGATAATAAAAAAAATATTTATTTGTACATACTTACATGCACATCTAATTTTATGTAAATTCAATTAAACTTTTGATTGTGACATTTTGGAGATGATCTGTTAGCTTGTTCTTTATGATTAGATTTTTTTCATGTAATTATGCAACGATAAAAATCTTTGTTTGGTTTTTCCCTAATTATATCTCATATTACTTAATACTCACCTGCGCTAATAAGTAGTATTCCTTGTTAATTCAATTCTAATAGTCAATGTTAAACCTTGAACTTAAGGATAGTTTTGTTTATGTACAGGAATGTAATTGACTTACGCTAAAAGGTCCTACAAAAGTGACCTAATTTTTATATATTAATATGAAGAAGACTTATTAAATCAACTAATTTATTTGTGATGCATTATAATAAATCATTTCATTATAAAATTTAAATGGTATAGTATTTTTGCATCGGCGATATGCTAACTTGACAATAATTTCAAATAATGATAAGTAACAATTGAGCGTAGCCGTATGATAAATTATGCACTCTTAGATATACACTGACTATGTACGAAGGCAGGAGCACGGCAATGCGACTATGATAGCAAAGTTGAAAAAGCTCTACCTCCCTTTAAACCCCACCGGTAACATGGCCTCGGACTCAAAACGGGGACCTGCGTGCCACTACGCAAGCAGTAAATTACTCCGCGGCGAACACAGTCAAAATAAGATATACTTAAATTTTAGTTCAACTGTAAAGAACTACAATGAAAAGATAACCGTACAGCTACATGTATTAAACATAAAATATTTTAAGCCAGGTGATAAAAACCGACAAGGAAAATAGGTTACGAATCCAAAGCAGTCGTTACTTTAATCCTGTGTACAACCGTTATTGTAAGTAAATTATTAATATTTAATGTATATAATATAAATATTATTACGGCTAGTTATATAAGGTTGTATGTTATACGAGTATTGTAATTTCTCTGAACAGAACGCCCGGGTAGCCGTTTATCTTTCGTGTAAGAGACATTGTAATGTCACATTTAGTAGCTGCTTTCGCGACGCCGCCGCGATATGTTGCAATATTTATTATAGATCTGATATTAAGTGTGTCCGTGCAGTCTGAACCCAAAAATGCCCAAGAGCGCGCATTGGTGCGCAGCGTCGTTATCAATAAACCTAAGCGTAAAAGTTAAAATAAAACTAAAAGTAATCGATATTTTGTTATGAAATGAAAGTAAGTTTTTTTTTTTTAAATAAATATGAAAATAAATAAAATATATGCAATGTTAAAAGCTAAATAACAATTCCATATCGGAATCATGTTCACTATCGTCACGTTAATTATAAATTTTTCCAATGAATATAACTTTCGTATCCTGTACTCGTTCCGCACGTTACAAGAATTTCTGCTAATTATTTTTTAGAAACATTGGAAATTGCTTCATGCAGAAACATTTAAACGTTATGAGTGGCAACATTGCCCACTTCCTTAGGAAATTAAGCACCCCGAAGCACATGAAGTTTTTTTTGCTGAGACTGCAGTGATAAAATAACACAAGTACACCTTATATAAAATACAACCTACCTACAATCAAAGACTCAAAATGTTCCACACTTTGAAAGATAAATTAAAGTAGTATCTGATTCAGTTGCAAAAGCGGCGGGAATAAGTTTTAAATAAATATTATTTTTATTTTCTATCCGTTAATGTATATTTTGGTATCGTTTCATTTTTAATTTTATTCGTCTTGTATATTAGTATTTTCTTCGTTTTATTTGTTTTAAAAAATTGTTATTCTAAGGAATTTATCGAAGGAAATTACTTCAAAGATTGTTTTAATTATTTTTAATATGTAATTTACAGGTTGTGTACTGAAAAAAAATCAGTTAATTAACTGAGTTCACATTTTTGGTCCTCTGTTTATTTTTTGTTATATTTAACTTGTCTCAAATTTAAACTACTTTCTGTCTTCTTTTTTTCATAACTTTTATAAACATATCGTAAAAGATAATTGTAATAAATGAAAAATATTTGCAAGATATGACTTGATGTTGACTACCGCATATCATTTGAAAAGTCAAATGATTACTATTGATTACGATCATGCGTCCAATAAATAACTAAACAATGAACATATTTTAACCACTAAGATCAAATGATTGAACAAATTAGTGGGCCGAAAATGTTACATTAAAATTATAATAACACATCATGTAATGATGGCAGTTTATTTTACAAAATGTGTTACTAAGCTTATCACAAAGATCAAAGGTTATCTGACTATATTTGTGGGATAAGAGTAATTAAGGCTAAATATATAAATGTAAAAAAGTATTTAAAATAATTGAAGCGCACATACCGTCCACTTGTGCAAACAAACATAAAAGCAGACATGACGAAGTTGATAGTACGTATTTTTTAATTTGATGTCTGATTTAGTTCTTATGAAATCATTATGAATTTAACTTTAATTTTTTGTTCCGAAAGTATGTAATCTGATTTCCGGGATATGCAAACAAAATAATTGTTGTATTTAATTTTTTGGTCTTCCGGAACGAAATAGTGTCTATTTTTACATATCGCGAAATCAAAGTGTATAGAAGTGACTATTCAAAGTTCATTCAATAGGAAACTGCTGTTATAATAATTGTTCATGCAATGAATTTTAGTAGAATATTTAATCTATTAGTTTATTGCAAATATTTCATTTATAATTTTCATATTACCGACAACGTAATTTGAATCGAATTTAAATTAAAACTGAAATATGCAATCATAAACTATAAATATTTATATTGCAGATTGTTTTGGCTCTATTTGCATTGTTTGCTTTAGTAATCGCACGCCCACAAGGTAAGTTACATAAAGAAGTAACATATCTACATAATGTAAAAATGATAGCTTCATAATAACATCATAAATTCGCCAATTCCTCCCATTTAGGACCCGTCTAAACCCTTTTTATTTTTAATAATATTTTGAAATGTTTCCTGTGCATGGAATTCTTCGTGATTTCTGTTAATATTTAAATTTATAGTTATAAAAATTTACATCAACAAATATATATTTATAGTGAAATTTAATAAATCTTTCTTTTTTCTAGTTAACTTTGTCAATGATGATTCAGGCGCAGGTAAAATACTAAAATATTTTTAATCAACATAAGCCTATAAAGCTATCAATTTTTTCAATCGTGATCCTGCCTTCAAAACCTTCTTTATTTTTATATATTTAATAATTAACTATTTATCCAATTCTACGCAATTTATTGTTATTCTTTCATTTTTAATTAGCGATTTTTTTGATCTCTCAATTTTTAATTTTCTATTCATTCTTTGATTTACTATACCATTTTTTTCTAGTTAACGTACTTAACGAAGATACCCCTCCGACGTGTCGCCACCTTGTCGTGGTGGAGGGGCTTGCGTGCCGCTGGGATCCGTGAGGCTATGCCGGATAGGGCTTCCCAT
>DWQX01001824.1:0-25129 GCA_018245475.1 Pharmacophagus antenor | reverse complement strand
CCGGTAGCCCCACACACGCCCCCCTTCCCACGGGGGGGTATGGTGCAGCAATGCATTTTACCCCGCGCAAACAAAAAGGTGTTCTTTTCTTTGCCTAATACAACATAGTAATAAAGAAATACTTAGTACAAATTGTGATGAAATATTTAAACATAAAACACAACTGAATGATAAAATAAATAAAAATCTCTGATATCTTAAGAAATAACACTGAAAATGAATGCCAAGTGTCAAACTCACTCGTATTGTAAACATGACAGCTAAGTACGCCAAGCCTTTTATAATTTATCTGTAATGAGCTAACACTTGGTCTCAATTTCATATGGTCTTGACTGACAAATGAGGTCGTAGATTGTAACGCGAAGGTCCCCGGGTCGATCCACGGAACGAAGTAGTTCACGTTCTGGCAGTCATACGTGTTAGGAGTAAAAGTATTACGAGCGAACACGCTTCTTCATCTATGACCTCATTGTCACTTAACGTGAGATGGAATCGAGGTCAAGTGTTAGCCCATAGCCGATAAGAAAGAGTACACACGCGGTTACGAAATCGAACCCAGGATCACTGCGTTAACGTCGACACGGATGCTCGACTCGACGTATTCTCAGTTTACGTCACGCGGAATGCGGTGTGAATACCATTGACAGACGGGCGCGCCATTGATAAGCCTGAGATGCCGGACAATGCGTTATTATGTGATACCTAGAACTTATCGTTTGCTTTGCGCGAACAGATTGCGCCCTGGTCCGCTTTGCTACAACACGATTATTGTACAACTATCTAAGAATGAATATCTATCTAAAACCCAATGCTTTCAACCCCGAAACAAAAGAAGTCATGATTAATTTAACGCGATGATCTGTGCATTTCTTTGCCTGTTATATATAAAACAGTAATATATTTGACTCTCTGATAGAAGTATCGTATTTAATAAATAAGTATTATTAAATAAACATTAAAAAGAAAACTTCTTTTATCATTTTGGATACAAGGAGAAAATTATATTTTAGGGACCATAACGATTTTTTTTTATCATCGGTTATAAGCGGTACAAAGTGGGGTCAATCTATATATATCTGCTTGCAGTCATGTGAACCGGTTTCTAATAAAATCTCGCATTCAAATATTGATTTTCGAATCGGTTCGTGATCTGTTATCTAGTATATTTACCTATCTGATGCAAACAATGTAAACAAAGCTTGCGTTCATGTTTACCGGTCGTTGCCGCTCGTACGTACAATTTTACGGTGATATTTTCATTTTGATCTGATCATAAATCACATCATACAAAATAATGATATCAAAGTTTTAAAATACCCTCAACGGAAAAACAGAAAAACTGTTATGAGTTAATATACAATAGAGCTAATAATGTTTATACATGTAAACATGAACAGCAGCTAACAGTGTTAACATACGAGTAGATTAAGCTATAAATATTCAACGAGTATAATTGAAATTGGAACTAGTCTCATTTGTTTTAATTGTATCAAAGAACAGTTTCGATTTACTCTTCTTTTAAACAAAAAAAATATTAGTAAAACAATTGATCAAAATCGGTTCAATCGAACGAACAGGGAAAGCTTGCCCTTTAGACATGCTATTAATTGTCATTGTCATTTTAAAAGCGTTGAGATTTATTTAATGAAGAATGGACTAAAGAGGAATCCAAAACTGTTAAACTGATAAATTAAAAAAAAAGAAAAGAGCGTTGTGAAGTATGTGGGTGTGACTATACATCGATTGAGATGAGAGAACACGCGTGTTGTCCTCTTTTGTACCAAACACGATCATTTATTCCCATCTCGCGCTGTGCAACCGAAATATTCAAATGGTCTCTCGCAACTGACCACTAAAGCTCGCCACATCGGAATCCCATCGAGTGTGAGGGAAATTCTAAGTGGGCGACGAGCTCGCGACGCGTTTGTCGGTGCGTCTAGATAAAATTTAATTTATAAACTCTTAAAGGATTTATTGTTTAGGAAACGGACGGGTTCTGTTGAATGAAATTATGTATATTAGCTTCGAGATATGGCCGGCGCATGAGCAGAATCGAAACGATTGGGCGGGAATTTACTTGTCAGTAGCCGGGTTTTGTTTTTAATTTTTTTCTAATAGTCTCGATACGAATTTACTAATTGGAAACATAATTAAAGCTTAACAAATTAGCGACATTAAAGTATATAATCGATGTACTGCAAATAAAAATATAAATAAAAGAAACTTTTAATTTATCTATTATTATGTTGGATATTAAACGGAAATTAAATAAAATAAATTTTTATAGATTACATTAAATGAAATTATAATGTTAATTGCATAAAAAATTATTCTAGGAACATCGTGGTTTGAGTTGTCACCTCACCATTAATATATTAATAACTGATACTTGAGTGAGTTAGACGTCTTGTATGAAATTGTGGTTAGCAATTTCTTTACAACATTTTTAAATTCTTTAGATAATAATATGACATGTATTCCCTGCCAGAATTTACACGAGTTTAACTCTTCGTAAAACTTTATAGTTTGTTTAATTTTAAACAAAATAAATTTAAAATGAGAACTAGCAATGAAAAACTTCATAATCAAATTATAAGTATTTGTATTATGATGAAAACTTCTTATAGAAATAGGGTTGTCAAATGGCATGGTTTTATTGCTTGTACATAATGATTTCATTGCGTAGTGGTTAGTGAGCATTTATTGTGACGCAGGTTTTGAATTTGATTCATAAGGGCAATGATAAATATTAAATCGATCATACATCAAACAGAGATATAAAATAATTAAGAGTAGTAACGATTGACAAATTATCTGCCTCAGTGGGGCAGTGTTTAGATACTTGCCTTGGATATCAGACGTCTCTGGGTCAACTGTGAGGTCAATCACAAGTTGTGTGAGATAGACGATGATAGTGTTTCTTAAACCCTGACTAACTACGTCCATGTAGTCTATTTGCTGCCATAAAAGTATTGTTATGTTCTCGTAGTGATACTATGATAGCTGTAGAATTGTAATCGGCAACATTGTTACTTACCTTGTCCCAGAAATATCTTACTTACTAACTTCTTGGTAAGAACATGTTTATTGCTTACTTTTACGTTAATTTCTTGCTTGTTCGACGTTTTTTTTTTGTATTAAAAAAACTACTACAATTTTGACAAGTAATGATGTTTTTGATTTTGTATAGTAACAGAATTTAATGTATCGGCATGCATGTTATCGGCGGGAGGAGCGTAAATACTGTTTTCACAGAGTATAGCAAATCGGAGGTTTGGGTATTAACTCCTATTAATTGAAACTCCGTGTCTTTATAATACGATGTGTAACCAAATTTCCAAATTTCATTGAAATCCTTATGTAAGTCGTCAGAGGCATACATGCAAGGCTAACCCGGGTGAAGAAAGAAAGAAAGAAAATTTTTTATCTTTATGATTGTGCTTAAACTCTGTGTTCTTAATTATGATCTATTAATTTTAACGCACTGTGTTGCTTATATATGGTATATAGGATTTTCGGACTTAGTCGTTGTAAAGATATTACTTATATAAATTATACTTAAATTTGCATCTTTTTCATACTTTATTAATTATTTATCTGTGACGTGACTCAAGCTAGCGGTTTCACGTTAGTGCGTTAAGCTTGCATCGCAAGATCTGTCTAGCGACGTAAACGACGACGTTGAATCTAATTCACCGCTCAGTGGCTTTACTCACAGCTTACATTGCTACTTAAAACCAGGTCAGGTAGTGGTGATTTTATATATTTTAAAAATATGTGAGGCACTAAGATCATCAACCCTACCGTCCATTAGCATCTCGTCCTAAGAGCACGCTAGGAGCTAGCAGCATCATCAGTATGGGCGGCGCATCCCCGTGCCAACGACCGTCGCTTCCGCGCTCACGGATTTTTTCTCTCTCTCACCACTTCCTCTCATCTAAAGTTCGAAAGCATTTCGGGTACATGTTTGAAGTTCGCATAATATATTGTTTGTTAGGCGGGAAGAATTGACAATCGGTAAGTATGCGTCCGGGTATACGGCGAGAGGAAATGTCAATCTACTTGTATAGAACCATTAGTGCTGCCAATTACGTGCGGTCTTTATATCTTTTTGATAAAACATAACGCTTACTATAACATGAAACCCATTTATGAAGATTCGAAATATTCAGGGCGAAAAGGTGAGTTCATGTTTTATATCGGCAATGAGCTAACATTTGACTCCAATTGACACATAGTGTTCGTCCGGCATACTGACTCTGACGTATGTAACAGTCGGAACACGACAATGCTGGTATGGCTGCAAATTTGACTTTTAGGATAGTAGCTACACAGTACCAAAACAATTACAAGTAAGTACAAGTAGTAGTATCCAAAGCAATATAACTCTTTGTAATCAGTAAGTCGACTACAAGAAGTACCGAAGAAGAACTTTCATCTTCACTCATGACGTCTGATATCTACTGCGATTAACAATTACTCTTACAAGTAAATCATTGAAAATGATGGACTAAAGACGTTGGCAATATCTCAAATACCAAAAAAATTATTAATTAGCTATGGAATATGGGATAGAACCACATTTAAACAACAACGAGGCTGAAAATGGTGAATTGCTCGTCTAAAGTACTATAGTTCTCATATGTTACTAACATTATATGGGCCACGTCTGAAATATTTTTTTGTTAACTTGAAAAAACACAGCAGAAATACAGCAATGCTGTTATGGCGATAGTGGTAAATAGCTAGTCGCACTCGCACAGCCTACCGTCTAAACTGGTTTACTTGCCATTTATATGGACGACTTCGGATTTCATTGGCCCGTTGGTATAATGGGTAACCTATTCCTCTTGCACCAGGGGCCGCGGGTTCGATTCTTGCTTAGGACAAACATTCATGTCATAAACAATTGTATTTGTTCTGTGTCTGGTTGTTTATCTACATTACATTAATTATTTATTTAAAAATATCGATGTATATGTATCGGTCTCTGATAACCCATACAGGTGCTTGGCTACCCTATACTTGGGATCAGAGTAATGTGTGGAAAAAATGTTCCAGGTATTTGTTATTGATTCAGAATCGAACCAATGTTAACCCAAGTAGTTTGCCGCTGCGGCGCGGTAGTGGTTAAAACTTTTAAGCTGTAATTTTCCACGTTGTTTGCTATTGTATTATGAGTAAAAGAGATAGAAAATAACATTACTTTGAAGCATTACGGTCTGACTGTACTCTTACTCCCTACTAAATTACTGTCAATCGCCAGCCCCACAGAACACTTAGTGACAAACTTATTTCTCTGGAAAATGTAACAATTTTACTGCAGTAAACACGTATTTGAAAGGAATATAAAAATGGAATCTAGTGTTGATGAGCAGTACGAGTGTCCACTCACTTGTTTGGAAAAAAATAACCGCAAAATTGCTTGACCGTATCCGAATAACTTAGAGCTATAAATCGACTTTATTCATATTCAGTACGTACAGATAAACGATTGATAATCCACGCGAAGCAACCACAGATTCCGAGATAGTTTATCTATTCAATGCAACATGTACTAAGTGTAATAAAACAATTCCGAGAACGGTCAAAACACAATAGGCGCAGAGTGAGGGATCACCGAAGAGATTAATTCCTGACAGACACACAAGTTAACACCATCCAGCACATACGTAACTTAGGTACGTTCTGTGTATACTGTATGTTGGTACACGGCGAGCATTGCTTCGCGGAAGCCCTGACGAACGAGACCTGAATTAAAACATCCTCTTACGGCGGCCACCGTAAATTGGCATCCCTCCCCGCCCGTTTATAGATTAGTAGCACGTGTTGCAAGGGGTTACAGGTGAAATGCCAGAGGTCCGGTTAAACTGGCGGATAGTTTGATAGACAAGCGTTACCGTTAGCCGCTTGGATGATCGAACAGTGAATGAACGTCGTCCATTCAATTGTTTCGGAGAAACTCGCCGCGGTATTTTCGTTTGGTCGGTTCATTGCGAAGATATCGATTTCCGGGAGAAGGTTTTAGGAAATCTTTTCATTCTTTTTCAAATTACGCTAACAATCTTAAATCGACGCCGTTAGTGTTTTTTTACTTTTTTTGGAAATAAACGTTTTGTACGCTTCCGAGAAATTTTCAGATATGTAAAACTTTTTGTAATATAATATTCAATACTTCAATTTCTGATTAATTGTTAATTAACGATTAAAGATTTTCAGTAATGAAGTAGTAATAGTGCTTTAACAAGCAATTCCCGAATATCTGTTAGTAAGTAGCGTGTTATACATCATACAAACAAATTTATTTTTTGAACAGTTAAACATAAATTTTGTAGAAATAAAGATTGTCGGTCACTCTAATGTAATACATCGTAGCTAACTTAACTCTACTAAACTCTATTATTAGCTAACTTTTAAGAATGGAGTGGACTTTTCTCGAAAGACTTCAAGTAATATCGGTCCGGAAATACCGCCGAAGACATCTGATTGCACAGAGTAGTTGTGCGTGATGGTTCACGCTTGCGCGGGTCGAATGTAGGGGCTGGAGTTAATCGGAACAATTATTGAACCATTTTGACTCGTATTTACTTAATTAAAATGTGGATAAAAATGTTTTTTTTTTTAAATATAATAAAACAGAATTGATACATCACATCTGGACAGATATTTATAGGTTAAAGCTAAGAACATTTACAATATAGTCCTAAAAATGTTCAAATAATTCAAGTATCATAAATTTAATGTGCCCTTGTCAAATACATATAACAAATAAATCATACTTCTTGCATGGCATTTTAATAAAAGTTGTGCTATAAGCGCTTCGCTTTACACAGTAGACTATAAATGGCACAGATAATAGATGTAAGTGAAGTACCTGCGGCCCATTTCCACGTATGGAGCCGCGATAATTGTGAAACTTAAACATTATCTACGAAACCATTTCTCTCGAAGCTGGCCGCTCAGCAAACAAACGCTATCTCCCGAACTGGGTTAGGTCCGCTATCAAGATAATGACTCGATAATTCGTTTTTAAAGATAATCTGCCACGTAGTGCGTGTTTGTTTAACACTCAAGATGTGAGCCGTCGTCCGAATCTAATCTCGTGCTCGAAATTGTAACAATTTTGGTAAGTGTTATACATTTTTTTCTTTTTATCGACCTGTCCTCGATTTCATACGACCTTATGTAACAATGAGGCCTTAGATAGTGAAGCGCGCTCGATCAGAATACCATAGCTCTCATGTTTCAATGTCGGGACACAGCACGAACGACGACAAAAGTTTAACTCCCTTTCACTTACATTGTTATCAATACTAAAGTTTGGACGGTGGCAGGATTTCTTCGAACTCGCCTGGTTGGCCATCACCGTTAAAGTCAATCTCTCGCCACCATTGCTGTGTTCCGGCAATCAAACATGAAAACCTGAATATTGACGGGTATGATTTAACACCAACAGCCTCATTTTCACTTAACATCGTGTGAAATTTAGACAAAATATTTCCCCTATAGTCAATTAAAAATTATTTCATCACAATAAACTTAACACACTATTTTTTTTTTTTGGTTTTTTGTCACAATGGACATATCAATCCCATCTTAACTTTTTCTATTACAACAACTTACTTATCACTAAATATAAAACGGTATAACAAAATTTATGAATTAAAAAATAATCTTCTAGTCAAAACAAATCATACCTATTCTGTCAGAGTCATTAGATCTTTGGCAATTTTCGAAGTTGGGTCTGCCAGTATAGATTGTATCAGTCCCACATCCATTATATTAATGTGACTGTGTTTACCTAAAATTGTATTTATTTTTGACTTATTCTGTTCATATTCCATCAGCAAATGTTGAACATCATTAACACACTTTATGATACCACTTAGAAGAAATAAAAGTCATGCGAAGTTATTGACACCTATTTTTAAATATAAGACTTAACTTTAGCAAAAACATATAATTTTTTGTCGATGCTCCAAATAAACACATTACGGGCCACCGTCATGATAAACGGCGATCACAAAATTACCACGTTATCAACGTATCAAGATTCAACTAAAAATCCAATGGAAATCATATCGAACGTAATGATTCAAACATCTCAAAATGCGACGCATTACCTTCCGGGAAAAATTCTCGATCATCGGCGATAATGATTTTATTTTGCACGCAATTTATAGGGTATAACAGGAACTGAAGATAACACAAATAATCAGATCAATTATCTCTTTCGCAATTTAAACGTCATCTACCTCGCATTATATTGGAGGCTTTCGCATTGTTATCCCTGAAACTTCATTTACGAAAAAAAAAACAGGAGAGATAATAGCTTTTATCCTCTTGTTTCTTTTTCAAATAATCTTATTAACAATTTATAGCAGCCAATTTTCGAAATATTATTTGTTGTAGTAAACTTTACGTATTACTATGTATTTTAATGTTAATTAACTCTTCAGCACTGAAAGTCTATAAGTACTAATTCTTTTTTCACGATTATTATAGCTTCATGGGACTCAGAGATTACGGATCCGGATGCCGAGTTAAAATAATTAAAAAAAAAATAGGAACGACTGGCTAACGACGACTGGGTGAGACAGACTGGAAACTAGACATAAATAATAGAAAACGAACGTACCCTAAAGCAAGGCCTTACCACTGCCTATCTTTGCCTACGTCACGAACTGTGGGGGCAAATGCCGCTCAAGGTTACAATCTAAAAGTCCTTGAAATTGCTGTTGCACCTACTGGCAGTTAGGCTCTCTGGTCGGAGATTCTTCTGCGCTAAAATAATGTTTACCCAAGCTATGGACACCATCTTGTTCTGGCAAGTACAAGCTATAGCCCAGTCATCCACTGTGAAGCAAATGGAGGCATACAAAGCTAATCCGTGGCTTAGAGATCTCTCACAAGATAAAATTCCATGTCCCAATGAAGGTAAGTATGCATACATAAATAAAAATATATATTTTTATAAAAAAAACCACTACTAATGCATAATTTTAACGACCAGGTCGCATTACAATCAACTCAACGTTCTGCTTGCTCTTTCAATGTATTACATATTATAACAAGATATATATATACATATATGTCATACTATTACAACAAGAGAAATTTAGTTATAGCACTTTCGTAGCTATGACGATTGGTTATCGTACTACTTATGTATTAAATCCTTTTTAAGCACTCTCTGTTTTCGGATACTTCAATATTTAAATGCACTAAAACCCTTTAAAAAGATTGATCAATCATTTTATTATTATCTTAGAATACATTTTTTATCAATCCTTTTATACCACAAATCTAAGGTTTTTATTACATACAGTGCTGAATATGTCGGTTTCCAAGTAACACCAATCATAAATTTGCAATTCCTCATAAGAATCAACTTATTGAATTTCAGCATTATATGCGAAAATATGTCAATTATTGTATTCCATAGGATATACGTATATCGTTTTACCTGAGACTGCCGCATCCGAAGACTAACCTTTTCATATTTTATCTAATATCTCAATGAAAGTTTATCCTTATGAAAATGTATTACGGTATAAAATTGCATATTTCTAATCGACCACCATTGAACCGTTGACTAAGGCAAGTTTCCAGGGAACACCGGAACCCGCATCGAACACGGGCGCGGCCCTGACTCTCTTATCAGTAGGACTATTCTGTAAACGAATGCGAAATGTTAGATAAAAGAAT
Organism: Pharmacophagus antenor; assembly: GCA_018245475.1. Taxonomy (NCBI): domain Eukaryota; kingdom Metazoa; phylum Arthropoda; class Insecta; order Lepidoptera; family Papilionidae; genus Pharmacophagus; species Pharmacophagus antenor. The sequence continues at coordinate 15,421 of DWQX01001824.1, read as the reverse complement.
AACACGTATAATAATATAATTTTGCTATTATTATATACGATACTAGCCGTCACGGGCGGGTATATAATAATTTTCTGGGTATGGTAATTCTCTGAATTGGCTTACGGATCAGCGGATCCGCAAGCTCTGAGTCCAAAGAGGCTGTAAAAATCGTTAATAAAGCTAACAACGTTAAGATGAACCGAAAAGAAAATTTACCTTGGGGAGCGTTCCGAGGAATTGTTCAGAATTATACCAGCCGAGGTATTCATTCCACCAGCGCAGTACACGACACAACACTAAATTCCATCGTGACTATCTGGACGATAAGCAGTCTTCCTCTGTGCGTTTTAAGCGCTATTTTTACAACCCACAACCACCCTGAGGAATCAGTTGGCGCTAGCGGTATTTACAAATCGATACGACTTAGGAGCTTTAAGAGAAGGACCTGCTTCTTCCTTAAGGGTCGTCAACGCAGTTGCTACTCCCCGAGTGTTGCCGCTAACTATGGGCGACGGTGATGACTTTTCATCAGGTGATCGTTGTCTACCCCTTGTATAAAAAAAGAAACTTTGAATGGTATTTTTAATATTTAGATTAGACGCTTTTCAACAAGCGTGTCAATATCATAAAGTTAATCGAGTCCATCGAGTCAGAGAATAAGAAGTTTATTTAAATTTTAACCTTCCCACTTTCTTCCTCAGGGGTGGAATCAGAAAACCTTTCTTAGCAAATCCCTCCAAATTTCTTGGCAGTAGGACCAGCAGTTTAGTCTGTACGTTTATATACATATCAATCAGTCAGTACTTAGAGTTTTTTAAAAATATATATGAATTTATAGTACATCCAACGTCTGTGTGAATTATTATATGGTACATAATTTAAATATAACATTTTAAGTACATTTTTGGTAAATAACTGTAACTGAAGCTTTGTGCACAAATTTTAATCACTATTTGTAACTTTCACATTGCCGTACATAAACGTCACAACTGAGCTATTTATTTTTATTACAACGAAGATATTCATTTATAACGAATAAGGCATACTTTTTTATTAACAATGTGACACTTGTTTTCAATTTCAAAAGATATTAAAACAGCGTCAGGTCGTAAATGGTCAAAAGTGCTTGTCCAAATTACATTTGCTCACACGTGTGACTGGGGACACAGCAACGCTGTTGTGGTAGCTGATCGTTAATGAGTCACCCGAATTTGATAAACATTATTACCAACCAAATTCTACTACTCATATGACTTTTGAATCTATGTATCTTCTGGCTAGCTACCACCATCAATGTACAACCTGCAGTCATAACAACATTGTTGGGTTTCATACATGTGAGAGTCAGAAGTATTCCAAGCGACCGCTCAATGTCACTCAATATCAGGTGAAATCTAAGTCAAGTGTTGACACTTGACCTTGATATCATCTGATGTTAAGGTTGTAGATGGTGAATCGTGGTCGCCAAGAATGTATCTGGCTCTCACATGTTCTATTTCTGTGGCCCGGGAATCGATCCCGGGACCTCCGCGTTACAAGGCAAGCGGGTAAACCACTGCGCTGTCTCCGTGGCGCAGTAGTCGAGTAGTCTCCTTGTTACAAAGCGGTAAATAACTCGGCCAAGGAAGCAGTTTAAAGCTCGTTAACCCTTTGCGTGGCAAATACATTGCGGAAACCATTTATCAAATATTAACAAACGTGGCAGGTGCAAGAGAGAGCTTTTTGTTCTTTGACTAAGCTTTTTAGAAATACTGCAAGTAAACTATTTATTTGAATGAATATTATTTGCATGAAATACCGTCCCGGAACATAACAATGCCACAAGCGTTGTAATAGTTTCATGGCGGCAGCGGTAACTTGCCACGTGCAAAAAATTGCAAAGTGGCGGCTCCAACTGAAAGGTCAATTAGTATTAACATGAGGTTTACGGATATTTTTTAAAGTTTGTTAACGTTTAGAGAATAACCCCGCTCCGTTATCAAGTGACAGCGGCCCGACCAGGATAGGTGGCGCCCGCGATCCTCACTTCGATATCTGAAAGCAATACATTAACATTTGCAGTATTCACTCGTTGAACGACACACCGACCCATATACTCGAAATACACGAGTTCCTTCATGAAGACAAATCGAAGTAACCAAATGTTATTTTCTTTATGTTTATATTATACTCTATTTACTTGGGATATATTTTAATTTACACGGTTTCCATGTTAAAATAACTGTCTACGAAGCTTATTTTTTATAAATAAATCAAATAAATGATTTTGATATATTAAATGTTTATTTATAAAAATAGCGGAATTTAGATGCATAAACAGATTATTGCCACCGTTAAAGTAATTTTTCAAAATATTGGCATTTAATTACATTCAATTTTTTTTTTCCAGGATTAAAATAGTTTTAAATAATAAAAAAAAAGTTTATATAGTTTTTACTTCCGTGAAATTTGACTCATTACCTCCTAATGTCTTTTCTTTGGAGGGTTCACATAGTGGTTATTCCATGGAAATTTGCTAGACTTCTCAATTATTTTGATTGAATAATTTTTAATTTTTATTATTTTTTTAAAGCATGTTATTAAAATAATTTTTATTTTATTCCTCGTCACCCCCGTATACTTGAGCAACCGTCAGAATTAAACATAATGATAACGTCAATATTACAAACATTGTATTCAAATGTATGTAAATACAATAGTCGCAAATTGTCATAAAAATTCTGATTAATGAAGATTTTTTTCAATTCATTTAACTTTATTAATACATTATATTGCTACACAAGATAAGCATTTGCCTGCTCTTAATATTCATTATGAATTGTTTTTAGGATTCTCCTTAAAATATTGTTGTTTATTAAATATCGTTAAACTTTTGTAATTTCGCAAATAAATACTGTTCGTAAAGAAAATAGGAAATTCTACGCCTATTATAAATTTATACAGAAATATTTATCAATATTTTACCCTGAAATGCTATGTAAAATGAAATAGAAAGTGTATTAGTTCAGTTATTTTATCCATAAAGGTCTTACTTCGCCCGTTAGGGCGGGCGGCGCCCGACTGCGCGCTCAATACCACAAACGTGCATTCCATTGTTCGCCCATACATGAGTTCTTTGTTAAATAAAAATGTATAATACTTCAACTGTTCTAGCATAGCCTTTATTGATATTACGGAATAGATATTATAGGTTTACGTAAACAAAAATCCAGTTAAGTTTTTTGGTTACAAATAAAACTTTAGTTATATACATACTGACTCTTATTAGACTAGAATATTTGTTGAAATTTACTAACTCCAGTACCACTGCTACCAAGTAAAGATGTGTTAAGGTGAAAGAGTAATTTCAATAATATTTATAATATATATCATCAAACATACTATTTATAATATATATAATAAAACATATTTATCAACAAATATCTAAATTAAGAAAAACATTTTTTTTTTCAAAACATTTTCCTTAAATGGTAGAACGCTTTTAATTTTATTACAATTGTTCTTTGTTAAATTATATAACATAACACTAATTTAAAGACTGTAATAAGCACATTAGCGATTTTCCATTCTCAATATCTGACGTGGCCCGTTCTCCTCAGAGCAAATCGATACTGAACAAACACCACAGTTTCAAAACGTCCCATTGTTTATATATGGTACAGAAATTTTGCTTCCGATGCGTATATAATTTGAACAATAAAGCATAAAATCGCTGGTATAATACCCCCGTTTTTCCCTCGAGAACCATCTTTGAACGTTCCATATTAAATTGCTCTATCTTTTATCCCAGTTCATTGTAATTTCGACCTTCCTGTTAAACAGTTATGAGTTTTGTTCCCATGACAATAGACAATTTGAGAGAATCGATCTCTTGGTATATTCAATCGAAAAAGGTACTAAGTGAAGAGAATTGTTATCACATGAAATTCAACGTTAAAACCATATGTTTTAAAGGATTTAGAAATGTTTATCCCTTAACTAGAAATGTAAACTGAGTATGGTAGTATCTCTGCAAGAGGAACAAGTATTGAAAGAGATTCTAAGCAATAATGTTGTGATGTCTCATTGGTGGGGATTTAAGAGAAAAGAGGTGGGACTTGATATATGATATATGTACCATACTTTATATATTCCTATTCATTGAAAAGTCCGTTGTATTTTATTACGTATAACAATACTTATTAGCAATAAATAAATATGACATTACTACATATACATGAATACATTATTAGAAACAAGAATATAAATATAACAATCCGAAACAAGTAAAAAAAATGATACATTTTTAGTACTCAAAATTCATTATTAATTTCTTTCGCCCAGCCTGTTCTTTACAAAAAAATATTTACATACATATAGACTTAATCAAACTATATCTCAATAGTGCAAGCTATTGGGATCATATAATTATTAATCATTTCATTAACAAAATTAGCATGTACGAAACTCACACAATAATTACAATGTAAGGAAAGTTATTATCTTTATACCATTAGTTATGAAATACTAATGGTATAAAGATAATAACTTTAACACTTGAATCATCTAGTTATTCAATTGAAAATAGATTTAGAAACAATTAATTTAAAATTTTCTCATATATTCAGTTGCCGAAATAGGCGAGAAAAAAAAAATTTAATACTTTATCGAGAACAAATATACCCTGTCTAACCACCCCCGCCTTTCTTTTTTCAGTTCCCCAACAAAGGCGAGAGACACAATGGGTAAGGGTATTTTCACGAAATTCATGGAACACGCCTCGGAACAACTCGGTCTATAAAAGCCTTTGTCTGCGCTGAATGTATCTCGCGTATAGTCCAAGAGACAAACAAAATAATTGTAAATTTTTTTAATGTCTGCTATTATCCATGTATATATTTCTATATGTTAATTAAACACGAAATTATCATGGATTATCAAGCTATGTGAATAAAATGAAGTCTGAACAGTTCTAGGGTTTTTTCCCAATCTACAATGTGAATCGGCCGCTATAATAACATTGCTTTTTCCAGCAGTGAAACATGTGAGAGTTAGAGTATTCTGGACAAGCTTTTTACCATCTACGGCCTCGTTGTTACATATTATGATACAAAATACAGGTCACGTGTCAGTCTATTGTGAATAAAAAAAAACAATCTGTTTATAGAGAAATCGAAGAATTCAAAAATATATTATCAATGCATTAAGTATTAGTTTTGCAATTGTTTCTTTTTTAAAACGAATACTGAAGTTATTGTATTTTTTTCTCTATTCATCTTCACTTCTTTGTTACATGTATATCCGAATACATGTTATAAAAAAACTTACATACATAGTGGTATGTGCAGATACGGTTTTGTATCGTGATAAAAAAATAAATCGACGGCTTCGAACTGATTAACAAATGAAAACATTTCAGCGAACTGGTCTGTACTTGTTCAGGTCTTTGAAATGGTTTCATCACGATACAAACGCAAAAACATATAACTATTGAAACAACGAGGAAGTACTAATTGAAGTGTAACTTCGATGCACGGTTAATAAACTTATCTGACGCGTACAATAACTTTGATTCCAATTATCTTATCGTTATCTCTGAGAACTATTGATAAGTTTCCAACCTTCAGATTGTCTCGGATATATTTCACCAAGAAGGACGTGGATATCGTTTGTTATTTACTCAACTATTTCCTATTCTAATAGGTAACAATTAAGTAAAGTAGGTAGAACAATCGGTGATAATTTAAATCTTTCACAATTCGCATTAGACAGAACAAAGCGATACATATTCAAAATTTAAAAAAAATTGTGATGTTTAATACACGTTACAACTTTCTGTTTAGTCAGTAAGAGAATGAGATGTTTAATTAACTATTTTTTAATAACTAGCAGTCTCAACTTTATACATACATTTATAGTAATTATTGTTGTTGTTAATAATTTTTCTTGAATGTAATACCATTTACACCGTCTTAAAAAAGTAACAATTCAAACAAGTTAATATTCATTTAAAAAACCATATTCAAAACTGTACTGTCTCTTATACGTGGTGTTTCGGTACCAGGCGCTGACTCGTAAGACGGGATTCCCCCCAAACACCCCAACCCACTAGCCCCTTCTCTCCCGCGGCCCTCGGGGGTGTCGGATCAGGGGTGGAGGCGATAATTAATATTCCAGCCGCTTTCAGCGTGCTTCCGTGCCCTCTTTGTGGGTTTTACGAACATAATCCTTGAGTAAATACTAAATACATATTTCACTTTTTCAGGAAACGTGTAACGAGAATTGTTTTTATGAAACGAAGGGTATATTTGCAAGTTCAAGCGCTCTTCCGTAAAACATATTTCACACATTAAAATTTTGTTTTAATTGTAACACTTATTTTTTGTAAAGGAAACGTGACCTAATTCTTCATAAAATATTAGCGGGTAGAATCGGCCCAGGCGTCACAGCAGAATGGCTCTAACAACATTGAGAAACATAAATTTACGTACTATAAGTACTGCAAAAAGCAGCATTGAGCATTAGGAAAAAATTGTTATAAAAAATATATCACAAACAGATTGCACAGTTGCGGCTCACAAATTCCGAATCCGCTAGATCTAAGTCTGATGAAGCAGTAATAAAAGTCAATAAGATAGACATAAATCGAATGTATCTACTTGAACGTTGTCTTTTTTTAAAAAAAAGGAGGCATTATCGCGTAACCGTCAAAGATGAAACAACTGTGGGATGTGTTGCGCCACAGCACGCCTGATTGGCGGCGGTTAAAAAACGAGAAACGAAAATATACTGTACGGTTCACGTATAGAAAAAAAAACAAGTTATGTCTTGCATTACATCCTCGCTGTAACCAGCTCGCATCAACAATTATTACGATCTAATAAGCATTGATTGGAAACAGCATTGCAAAATTGTAACATGGCGGCAGAGGTGGGCGCGTGTTCTGGAATTCGATTTTTAAATTAATTAAATAGTATCTACTAATTAAATATACGTGACATTTTCTAAAATTGATGACATGGAAAAATATTTTCATATCATATTTTATTTACAAATATTTATTTAACGAACATGGAGTGTTAAAAATTGTGTCAGTACATACAAGAATTTGAAGGAAAAAATAACGAAATCCCAATTGAATTACGCTTGCTAATACCAGTTCTAAACATTCAATCTTTCGGTAATTGATAAAAAATTATGAATTTTTGATCAAAAACATATACATGATAATTGAGATTAGATCTGCGTATTAGCGTATTTGTCCACATTGAACGAAACTTTATTTGTAAACAAAGAATAATGTTCCTGTGTATATAATAGTATATAGAATACCTAAAATTCTATTCCAAGTATGAAATAATAATAGCGGCAACGCTAGTCACAAGCGAAGGGAAGAATAAATATCAATAAAAACATTTGAATTTTCCTAACAATGAGCTACAAAGCCTTAGCGAATACATAGGTGTTTCACAGCAAACCCCCATTTAATATCCACCCCATGCAGACATGGAACAAGATTAACGAAACGGCTTCGAGTCCCGTCCCGCCCCGCGAACTGGGGCGGGCGGGAGCACGATCAATACCAGACCAAATGGCTTCTAATCTCGTGCCGATCTTGCGTCCTTGTCGCGCGCGAGATGCGGATGCCTCAAACTCATCTGCCGTCTAACGGACCTTAAGACCATCAGCGCTAGGCTCAAAATTCCGTGTACGCGGTCGCCCAAACACTTTTGTACGTTTAGGTATGTGGGCCAGTTGCCAAGTCGATTATAAGTAGGTGTATATTGAGATGTACAGAATTAACCCGCCTACACAACTCTTGTAGGCGCGAAATCGTGATTTACCTACTAATTGTTTGATAACTATTCCAAATAATATCTTCCAAGTCCGCTCTTTCATATTTCCGAACAACTTTTGAAAAGATATAATTTTCATGATTCTGTCATATGTTATAAATTAGACATAGCATGAAACTATTAATCTTACATCTAAATATCTAAGCGTAATATATGAATGAAGTTATATTTAAGATATTGATGAGTATCTCGCATGCCAAGTACTAAACCTTGTTACTATATGATAACACTGACATGTAATCAACTAAAAGGGCCATTATTTTTATGAATATTATAAGTATCTTCTTCCACTTTCTTAAAAGGAAGTCATAATGAGTAATCGAAGAATATGTTGTGTAAAAATAACTAATACTTGATTTAGAAGAAATGCAAGTTTAATTAATACGACTTAATAATATAATAATTAGAGTCATTCGTAATAGACATGCACATTTTGTACTTATAATGACTATTTTTTATCTATCTTTGTCTATTACATTAGATCAATCTACGTTTTGTTAGAATTAGGTAAATGTACCTAATGCTAACAAAACGTAATCCTAAAAAAATAATATAATGATATTGCAAATGGGTTGAACGAATATATTTTTCTACGTTGTGTTTTAAATTTCGAATACAAGGTAAAATCAGCATAATATGCCTCATCGCATCTTTAAAAATCGAACAGTTAAAATTATATTAAAAATACAACAGATGTTAAAGTATCGATTATTATGCGATAATTCACAATCGCACTGGCCTGTAAGCGGCTCGGGTCAGCCGTTCGACATTTGAATACAATACGAGAAATGCGCGCCGCGCGCCTACTTACTGGTACGTAGCAGAGAGCCGGGTGATGACGATGGAATATTTTTAGCTGCTGATAATATGAGGACAGCTACGATGACTGTCACTAGCATATCTAAAATGTCTTTATCGACTTCTAATAAGTGCACTAGAAGGTACGCCTCAACCAAAGTAATTTTAATTTCCAACATGAGATAACTATACCACTTACAAGAGGTAACATTTTATGAAAAAAATAGAATGATGTCTATTTTTGAAATCAAGATGTTCTTAAACCCCAAATGAATCTTATATAAGAAAAATTTTAACCGCATTAATTTAAGCAAACATTTTATTTATACAAAAACACTAACAATCTTTCTCGTAAGGAATTCTTTATAAAATATACATTAATCCACAGTAATATAAGGTAAAGAAAGATAACTTCCAGATGCGCTTTTGCAGTTGAAACCAAAGCTCTTCATTATTTATCTAATGATCACTGCTATATTTAAGAGATCTAATACAGTATAACCTTTATTCATGATTATTTAAAAAACATTACTATTGGACGTAGACCTTATATCGAAATTACTGCACTTTTAAAATTACATTATGCGTTTGTAGCAAAAGTTACTTTCGGTAGAAATTAAATCTGGTGCCAATGGAGTAATCTATTTCGCGGTGGCGTGCCGAGCTTGCGTGCCACCGAACGCATCCTGATCGTGTACGCACTATATCTTCACCAGTGCGCGCATCGATGTTGCCAATGTTAATAAATTATATATCTTATGTTCTTATAGGCTAAATTAATATTTACTTTACTGGCTACCTCCCGGTCAAAGTAGATAATAAATGTCAATAAGAAGAAAACTTAGCTTGGCAGCATTATGTTTGTGATTTACATATTTAATTTAGATGACAAAAATCTAATAAAAGTTTATATTTTTTTACTTATGAAGTTTCAAAGGAAGTTTGCCTTTACAACTGATATTTACAATTACATAACGATTATATATTACGTAAAAATTTTTATAAAGAGTTTTGCTATTTTCGGTGGAACATTTACGAATTTCTATCATTTTCGGATACACCACTATTTTTTATATTTTCTATGATCTCCTTTTTCTCATTTCTTCTTTTTTAAGTCCCTTATGTTTTCACGAAGTTATCATACCGCATTAAATAACCAAAAATCTTTCCTGTTAACTCAATTTTGATTTTAACTTAAACTATTATTTATTAATCTTCTCTGCAAACATCTCTAATGCTTCCTTAGTCTTTCTGCCCAGTTAATTCTTTTCCTTCTTTTACCAACATTTCAAAAACTGAAAACTTTTCTTGACGCATCGAACATAAAGTATGAAGGATATATACTTTTGTTAAGTATTAACTGCGAAATTTTGCTTAAAAGAAAAATCCTCATTTATTCTATAAATTTTAAAATCTTTTACAAAATTTGCCACTTTTCTTTATTTATTATAAAGATAATACATCAAATTTCTGTAACAATAAATTCAAAAATGATGTCTTGCATGTTCATATAATTAAGTTCCAGTTAATAACTCATAATTTTTATTTATATTTATAACTAGTAGAATTATTTGATACGTTCTTTTGAAACAATGTTTTTTTTTATTTTAAATTAAAATTAATAAATCATTGATACAATACTATGTTCATTATTAATTTATTCTAATCTTGCAACAATGAACGAACAAGAAATCGTCAGAATCTAGTCGTCGATTGCCCGGACGAAGGTGTTGCGAAAACGTCGGCGAATGGTTTTTCATGTTTCGTGATCGAAATGATCGACATTGCAAATACATACAAGCAGTTGCTCATAATCGATTTTACTAATAATTTAATACACTGTATAACTTTCACAATACATTGCCTACAACGAAAACAAAAGAAACAAGCAAACAGAATTATTCATTGTAAGGGTCCAATAAATGAGATAAGATAATTCTGATACAATATAAAATTTAGTCCTGACTGATTCACTGACTATTAGCTTTATATCAACGTACTGCCTATATCGTTGATCCTAGACATTTTAAGAAGATGTGTTTGTTCTTTTTGATGTGTAGATGTCTTCTAAGAAAGGGTTTTTTAACAACTTCACCCCTAAAGAGAGGAAAAATGGGTATTCAAGTGTCTTCCCATTACCGCTAAAAATACATATAATAAAAATAAAGTATTATATAAAGTAACAGTAAAATTTACTACATTGTTAGTTACTTGTTATAACGCATAACTGTAATTATTAGTAATCGAATTCATTGATGGTGTTTAAATAGGTTCTTTTCTTATTACCTTCTTTACATGTTATTTCTTAAGTCGGCGAAAATACATGCCGTCTAAATACAACGTATTGTCATTTAAAAGATCTACATCTATCTTCATTTCATTTCAAAAAAAATCAGAGAACAATAATTCATACAGATACGATGACAGCTGTTACAAAAGCAATTATTTTTATTTAAAAAAATAGTAACAATATGAAATTAGAAAACAATGCATTTAAGTCGTATGGTTATATAATTTGTAGCGCAGTATTACAATTAAAAAGATAAGCGCGCGTCGAGCGGCGTAGTCATGGTAACCGGTGTAGAGATCGAAACGTGCACGTAGTACGTCGGCAAAACGGCGCGGTCGCATCGCATTGTAAAATTTTTACGCTTTATGATTTTATGGTAGAGTTGAATGGAAAGCGATAGTTGAACGAAACTATTGTTTATCATTTGTTCGACTGAATTACTATATTGTTACATGTATATGCCTCTAAAGGGACCTATTGTGGATACTATTTCGGTAGTCTTCAAAAATGAATTCGTAAGAATTAATTTTTTATGATCGTGTTTTGTATTTTTGCTACTCATGTCTAACTTATTTTAATATAAATAATTCACAAAAATCCAACAAAAACAATAATCTCTGTAATCCGTCAAAAACGACTTTAGTCATATCCAGCTCTAGACGTGATAACACACATATTTACCGAACATTCCCGCGAATAATTTGAAAAAAAAAAATTTAATAAGTATAAAAATGGTGCATATTTTATTAGACTAATATTAACATAAAATATTGAACCATTTTTATTGCTTAAATATTTTTTTTTTAATATTATGGACTGACTTTACTCATAACATTTTGTACCATTTTTAATAACTCGATTTGCATCGTTCAGCTCAAGTAATTCTTTCGATTTGATCAGAAGTGGAATGGAATTTTGCATTTCCTTTACATTTAAACTACTTTGACTTGCATAGTAATTTTATAGATAATTTTTCCTGTAATCAACAGTAAGTGTATCATAAAGACAAACTGTAAATTAATAAACAAAAGGGCAATTACATCTCATGATCGGCTTGCGCGTGAGCGCCATGACGGTAGTGTACGAAAAACTTATTTTAATATATATTTATATTGTAAATAGGACCTTAACAATATAATCATAAGGTCTTCAATGACGGCAACTAAAAGTTTGCGCACATGAAAAAGGCGCGCGCACGCATCATGTTCGTCGATCGACGACCGCGCTTTCACTGGCGTCCATCTTTGTTCAGTTCGATTTTGATATAAAATTGGAACGTCGAACGGTCGCGTTATGAGCATGAGTTGAATGATTGAGATTTGAAATCGTATGGTATGTGGAACGTTTTCCGTCTATTTTTAACCTGCAACATCGAGGAGGTTCTCAATTTTTTTAAATTTGGGTATGAAGGTTTAGTAAAATTTAAAAAGGTAACAAGAGATTAATTGACTTAACAACAATTAATTATTTATTGAAAATTGTGTTTTTAGACATAAATTTTTGTTCTAATTATTGTATTTATAATTTATATTTCTATAATTAACAATGGCGTATACCTTCGCGGCGTTTTGAATAAGAATGGCCAATGACCAAAATGGCTACTTTCATGCAACAAATACACGTATGCAATATTTTGGAAAGACGTAGTTATTATTTTCATTGACGAAACACTTGCAGCATTACGACGAGAGTAAGTGAAATAGCGTGCGTTATTCCACGAAATAGATAAACCATGCCACTATGACATACTATATTGAAAAATAGTGGAACACTGACGTAGTTCATCGTATCTAGCTTATATAATTTTATTGTCATAGCGTGTACATAAATATCGTCGTAGTCGTGACGTCATTGAAAAAAGTATGTTTTGAAAATTTTTCAAATACTTTATAAATAAACCTCGTAATTTATCTCTGTGAAAAAGGGCAAAGGTATTTCTGTCATGCATCCATATGATGAACTTGAATTGATAAAATTAATTTCCATTAAAAGAAAAATGTTTGTCAATCCCTGTCTCTAAACCTTATTTTTTTTTTACTTTTCTTCGTTTATTCTGTTTTACATGTAATAATTCTACCTAACAAATCCCTATATGGCGCATTCAGATTTACCATTATTAGGTTATGTATATCTTCGAAAATATTTATTATATATAGAATATACCTATTACCTCAACAAGTTGTTCAAAGGATGTTCCTCTCTGTGAACCTCTCTGTGTGTTCTTACGGCCAGCAAATCGCTGTTTGTTGATTATTTCAGGGTTGCCAAGTAGAAGAAATATTATTTAATTTTCATTGAAATAATCTATTTTGTATTACAACAACGAATGTATTTCAAACTATGCCTAGGAAAAGAAAATGAGTATAACCCAAAAATTATTCTATAAATTTAATAAATTTTAAATTTTTAAATTTTTTTTTACTTTTTTTTATTATCAGAATAGGCAAACAAGCAAGCGGTTTACCTGATGTAAGACCGTCGCCCATACACAATCGCAACATTCGGGAAGTCGCAACTGCATGCTTATTTGCTATATGTTTAGATATTTTACACATTTTAGTCACTTGACAAGTCCGAGCGGCGCGTCCGCCTCCACTATAACTCCAACATCTATAATTACATCACTGTCGTATATCCTTTATTAAGCGAATTTTATGTCTTCCATGTATGGATTAAGTAAATTTAAATAAACTTAACATAAGTTTCACAAATTAATAAATTTCAACTTGTATAGTAATTAGAATAGTTTGTAGTGAAGTTTGATTGGTGGTAGGGTCTTTTGAAATCGCCTGGCTAGCTATCTTCACAATGTCTGCCGTCATACCAATATTTCTGTGTTCCGGCATGAATGCCGACGATGTGAACATAATCACGCTTCTCAATATACAGTCTCATTGCCTTTGGTGATTAAAAATATAAAAATATAAAATTTCACCCAACTTTGAATTAGACAATAATATTTTGTAATGTTTTCCATATTTAAAGAAACAATAGCTTTGATTGCAAACCCTATTCGAGATGAGCTCTCTGTTTCTCATAAATGGTAGCGTGGGAACCGACATTCACAAATGCGACCAGTGCAACATTAACAGGTATTGTATTATCATTTAAATTATTATTTCAAAGAAATTACGAAGGATATAACTATGTATTTCACCGTAACTGGATATTTTTAACTACTATACAAGAAGATGAATTACAAAGTATGTTTTTTATTAAAATATACTTTGTACGTTTACAGAAGACAGTTTAGGAAGTGCCAAACTTAAAAGGCAAACTAAGTACTCACAAACATACAATATAAAGAATTACATCGTGGCTTGATTATACTATTTTCACAATCGTAGTTGTCATAACACAAAAACAATTGTGATTTAATAATTTTATTTTACATAATTGTGCTTATAAGACAAGCCCGGCTTTTCGGCTTGCAGTACCGCCCCTGCCTATGGGCTTTAAGTGTTGACGATGTTTTATACCACAGCTGTACAGCGACAGCAAACATTATTATATTTCGGTTTACAGGTAACTGTATAGGTTTAAGTAAAAGTATCATCACTTCAAGCAGATGTGATACTATGTCGCCAGTTCGATTACAGTGCGTGAATAGTAGAGTCTGCATGGTGATAGGGTCTTTTCAAATTCTGTGTGTTAGCTATACCACTTATAAATCAGCCGCCATAACAGCGATGCTGTTGTCCAGCAGTCAAACGTAAATGAGAGCTAGAATATTCTGGACACGGTTCAGTATTTACTAGTTTTACTAATTCATTATTATAAGGAGACGCATCGCCTACAATGCGTTATAAAAATGAATTACATATGTTTGTAATATTTTTTTATTTTTCGCTGATTTTAATGTGTAATAACTATAGACTGTCCGCTATATAGTAATATGTAATGGAATAAAAAAAGTATACTTTATTCATAATAAAAACTGTAATATCTATTACATTCTTTTTCGAAAAGACGATTTTATCGACCTTTAAAAAGATACTTAAATAATCGATAATGACTCAATGCCTGGATAACATTTCATACTAATCCCTCACCACTAAGATTATAGGTATCTTAGTGGACTGTCTCCGTGGCGTAGTGGTTTGCCCACTTGCCTTGTAAGGCGGAAGTCCCGGGTTTGATTCTCGGGCCATAGGAGTAGTACAGTCTGGAAGTGAGCAGGGTTTTCCGAACCCGACAAAAAAAAGTGTAAGATTGACATTTCGATTACAATAGTACACTATTGACGCTTGATTAGGACAATTAATTATTTGTACTATATTAGTAGAACATATTATACTCCTATTATGAGTGAACGATGATGTTGTATTTAACTATATGAGATGTTTTTGTTAGTTAATCACGTTAAACAATGTACAGATGAGTTTGACCATTCGTTGCGTAAAAATTTATCTATCGTTTTAGAGTTTTTTTTTTGTTCTGATATATATATATCAGTATATATATCAGAATATTTTTATATGTTCTGATATATATATCAATATATATACATATATAT
>DWQX01001823.1:0-25130 GCA_018245475.1 Pharmacophagus antenor | reverse complement strand
TATATATATATATGTATATATATTAACAACCAGACACTTAAGAGACATAAATATTCATCACATGAACGTTTGTCGAACGAATCGAATGGGAATTGAACCTGCGACCCCTGGTGTAAGAGTTACTACCATTACACCAATGGCCAGTGATATATTTATTGACCATTGTTTTTTTTTTCAACACAACGTTATTTTCTGTGTTCTTTGTTCCTTTATTAATAAAAAGTCGTCAATAATTAAAATAGTTATTACCTTGGCACATTTAATAAAACTAATTAGAAAATAAATTGAATAGACAAGTTTCTATTTTAGTAGCGTTAGAGATGCGGACGCGAGTTCAAAATTTTTGTTTTTTTTAAAGTGCCTTTCAGGTAGCAGAAAAGTAAAAAATGTTGATTTTAATACATTACATAGCACAGATTTGCTATAACAAACATTAAAATAAACTGTCAGTTGTAGAGATAATTGTATTTTCTTTTTCTTCCAGATGCAATAGTTAAAAAATGGAGCTACATCAATGGTAAACTCCTTAACATAATATTAATAATGTGTTGAATTGAATAGTTCCAATTTAATAGGACTAAAGAACTATTACAAAACATTTTTAGGCAATTCCTAAACCTTGCTCGTATCATACCTTTTAATTCCGAATGCAATCCACACCACATGCAGGCGAAGATGCAAACATTTGTAAAAAACAGAGTCGGTGACATAAGTGCCGCGAGACGAAACGAAACGAACGCAAAATGACGACGCCATGAATAATTAATCCTTGAAATGGTCGGAAACAAAAGATCCTATTTCGTCTGGCTGTGCAAGCGCGCGGGCAATTTGCCGATCGGAATTGGTTCAATCATTCATTGGGGGCTTTAATGAAATATCGCGGAAAATAATTGATCGTTTCGCTACACGGCGATATCGAGCGACTTGCTGAAAAATTGAATATTAACGATAACGACTTGTGCAGTGGTCATTATTCTTAACGTAATATCGAATCCACTTAAATAACAAGTAGTGCAAAAGATATAAATAGTTTACTGCATACAAAGTAAACTAAACTTTAAATTAATGCCAATACTTATGCGATGTATCTGCGGTATGATTAATGAATGTTGCACTTGTTATTGAAACCTATAAAATAACCTTTATTAACCTGAATAATTAGTAAACAAAATATACATAATTATATCATGAATATTTCATAGTCGACTATTCTCACTGGCTACTGAGAGCGATTGTTGGTAATATATGAACTCAAGTTACTTAAAGCGATAACTGTCTGAAACACACACGCTTTTTAGGATTTTTTTGAAAAAAATGTTGATCATTCATACAAACATCGTAAGCGGCGGCGGTTTGAAGTGCGGCAGCATTAATTTGCTAATGGAGAGCGGCGTGGCAAACACTGGCGCGCGTATCAAAGTTAACAGCCGGTAAGCATTGTGCTCCCTCGTGTGTAATGTTATTCGATAGCTCATCAATTACACTACATCAGCCGTATTGTAAAGCCCGTACTAGATTTTGATCACGGAATTAGACAAACGGGCTGTTGGCGGTTTGTCAACAATCATCTAATGCTAACGCAACTTTACCGATATAAATGCTGGACAAATAAACCTTGCAATAAATAAAAAAAAAACATTTTAGGTGCTAAAATAAATTAAGGTTATGTCGACTCTATTTAAGTCAGACTAATGCCTTATGGTAACTTTGACTCCGTAGCGTACAGGGGGGAAACAAGTTCGATTCCAGGGCCACATGAATAGTGTAGTTTAGATGCTGGTAGGGAATTTGAAACCAAACTAGCTAACACTCCATTCATTAATGTTAATATGTCGGTAAAAACATTGCTGTATTACAAGTCTTTTATATCAGAGTCAAAATGTTCTAGAAGTATACACTTCACTATCTACGTAACCTTATTGTCACTTAATAAAATGAATCGAAAAACAAGGCATTAAAAGTATTCAAAATAGTCTGTTCCAAAATCTGATACGATAATCTGTATCACACGTGGTAATTGTTTATTTAATTCGATATTTCACCGTCAGTTATTTGTAAATCTTTCAATAAGACTCGATGTGTTCCCAGGCCGGTGAGATCTACGAGGTCTGGTATGTTAAAAAAAAGTAAATGA
Source organism: Pharmacophagus antenor (assembly GCA_018245475.1). Taxonomy (NCBI): domain Eukaryota; kingdom Metazoa; phylum Arthropoda; class Insecta; order Lepidoptera; family Papilionidae; genus Pharmacophagus; species Pharmacophagus antenor. Next base: position 22,996 of record DWQX01001823.1, on the reverse strand, counting down.
AAGGTTTGAATAAATGTTTAACTAATAGTCTTTATTTATCGTTTTTCCATTCAAGTTGGTTAGCGGGTAACGTAACGTGTGAGTCATAGCGTGATAATGCACTTCTGTTGGGTATGATGAATTGCCTGCTTAAATGGAGCAAAGTGTAGAGCGTTTGTGCTTTGCCTTTAACGCCATTCTAACAGGACGATGAAATATTAAAATCTATCACGTATACATTAGCACGTTTTTGACCTTCAAAGTGGCGTCAAAGCTAGCAAACATATCTAACAAACTACGAACACATTATCATATCGAAGCTGAAAATTGATAACAGAATAAACACGATAAAATACAACGCCATCTTGAGGTAGACGACAAAGAGAGCAAAATAAAAATGTTTTCTATGATAAAAACAGGCGGAAATTTTAGACTAAAGTTTACGAAAATGAGTCAAGGAAAAAAATATTTCATTTGTATGGTATAAGTAAAACAACAATACGCATAAAACTTTCTCTATCACATTCACATTCACAAAACAATATTTTATTTAACGTAGCATATCGTCTATGAAGCGAACAGTAGCGCTGGGCGGCGGGTGTTGATCGAGATTGAATGGATTCACACGTGACTAAGCCGCCGCATAGTATCTAATTAAGTAATGACCACGCTCCGAGATACCGTTATATTGCTATACGGAGAGAATGGGACACGAGTTCAGAGATGTTAATTTTTGAAAAGTATGTATAAATGACACGCTTGAGTTTTATGGAGTTATTAACAAAAATATTAACATGATCAGAGGCAGTACCGTCATAGAAACAGAAAAACTCGAAATGCCCTGTTTGAGGAGTAACGTTTACTGCAATTTATCATCATCATCATCATCATCTGACAGAGGGCTACCCCCGACCTTAGCAGATCGTCAATATCTGCTATCTGATCTGCTAAGATCGCGGGTAGCCGTCTGTCGGATGATGATGATGCTGACAAATTCTTTATCTTACCACGATCACAAAGATGAAAAAGGGTAAAACATACGTATTAATATATATATATACATCCATATAGGGTCTACGTATATGTGCTCAATATAAATGAAGGTGCTAATATTATATCTATAACAACAATGCTGTGTTCCGACCCTGTGTCCAGATTAAGTTCCCTACATATGAGAGCCATAGCAATCTGGTCTAAGACGCTTCAACATTTATGCCTTCGTTTTCACTTATCATGAAGTGGTATCAAGAGGTCAAGTGTGAAACGACTGTAGAAATAAAATATAAATATAAACGGACGAACGGAGCAAATTATATTTGAATTTAAAATAAAGTAAAGCAGAGTTGAACTTTCTAGTTATATTATGACCTTTACTCAGTTACCATTAACAACACCCACGAGAAAAACTTGTATGACATTTTTTTGCCCCGCCAGCGCGAAGTATGTTAATAAATAATATGGATTTATAATGTTCAATGACTCGTCGACGACTCCGTCGAATATTCGGTAAATTTGTTATAGTTACTCCAACCCTAACGTGTTTTATAATACATCAAATATGTACAATAACGACTCAGGGTGAGAGTATGATAATTTAACTTTCATTCTCACAACACCTATTTCAACAATTAATGACAAAACTTTAATATTATACATATATCATACATAATACAAATTTGAAGTGAAAAAATATAAAAATGTAACCAAATTATTAAGAACCAATTCTCAGATAATTGTGTTTGATGATGTAAACTACGTAGTCTGTTTACTAGTTTCTTTACTTGCTATCACGAGTGTTAAAAATGAGCACAGGTAACAAACATTCATTATATAAAGTCAGTAAAGTTGCTTTATACTTTAACAAAGAGGAATAGATATTACAAACTCTTAGACACGCAGCGATGTCTTGTTTTCATATTAAACCTTTGAGTACTGAATTATTTGGAGACTTATTCATAATTAACGGATTTAATTTGTTGCGATGTAGGAGTAATACATTTTATTATATACTTATATGGGTGATATAAATATATTTTTGAAAGAACATTTCAATCACAAAATTTAAATAAATGTATAATTGAAACAAAATAGAAATATTTATAACAGGTACGAACATAAAGTCTAATAATTTTGTACCGTGTGGTATTTTTCAAAACATGTCGTTTTCATCATTTTCACTAATTCACTGTAATCGCTGATATTATACAGCTTTAATTCTACTTCATTGGAACTATCATTTTCGTTGTCATAAAATGATTTTTTTAATTCAGACATCTAAGAATAGCGTATCAAAAAAAAACAGGGATATAATAATAATTATTTACAACTACAGATGTCGAAAACAAAGGTTTGGCAATTGTTTGCGATCAACGCCAACTAGGTAGGGGTGGCACAAGAATCAACGCCTACTACTCAAATTCAGATGACGAGTCAGACTCGTCCACTGTAACTTCACCGACGTAAACAGATGACAAGAGCCACTCGTCAAATGTACTCAAAGAGTTAATTAAGAATTAGTTTTACACTAAAAAACATAATGGAAATATAATCACGTCTTAAAATGCAATGGAAAGCCCCACGAACGTCCCTTGCAGAACGACGTACTGACAAAACACTACTTATCTTTACAGTGAAAAATATAATATTACGTAATAAATACAGGTAGCGACTGATAATACACATGAAGCAAATACTAAGTTAAAACTGGTTGATCATGTTAATTGTTAATTACTTTTTACGTCTTATCGCTTCGTGTTGATTCTCTAACAATGAACATGAATTTATTTGTATTTCAATTTCGTTGTAGGTCATTCTGTATGTGCAAACTGAAATGCTGCTATAGAGACACATAATTAGATGCAAACGTGTACTTGTCGGTTCTATATTCAGACACTGTGGTATATACACGATCCACTTTTCATGAAACATTATCACCTGTACAATAAAACTACTGCTTAATTCAGAGTACTGATAATATGTAGTTATACTGCAAAACAAAGTACCACAAAAGTGTGTATAATATGTTTGCACCCCTATTTTTTTGTCGTCCCTAATAAAGGCCGAACGCTTCTTAACCGAGATCCTCAGTTGTACAGATTATTGTCCCTCAGATAAATAACTAAATGTAAATTAGAGATTCTTTTTAACACTTGAACAATAAACATTAAAACGTAAGATAAAAACTAATTGAAAATTACCTTCATAATATAAAATCAATCAACGACTCGTGTTTTCCCATCACGTTTAAATATCGAAGAAGAGACTTTCAGTCAAGAATACATATGATAAATTACATTCGTTGAGAAAATGCTAACAAATTAAATGGTGATAAAATATACAATAATTTCTCAACCCCAAAGTCTTCAGTTCGTTATGTTTAACCAGCCATGCATCTGTTTAAGTATTATTGGCCTGTTTGGTTGCTATCTTTCGCATGGCTTAATGTGGCTAAATAATGTTCACAGAGATGTTATAATAACGGTAAGTCAAAAGTTATTATTAAATATCTTAAATTTATTCTAAACAATCAACTTTGTATCGCACTGATATTGGCAAATACCATACAAAAATTAATATTTATTAATGACAAGTGTAATTTAATATTAATTGTAAAGATAAGAAATAAAAAAGTCTTAAAATGTTTATAATGAGCTCATAATTAGACACTATAACAAATTGAGAACCGTAAAAAGTCTGCGAAAAAGTTAAACATCTTAAAAACAACGTTTATATCAAACACGTTTATCAAGGAACACATAAATTATTAAATCACTTTATCACAACATTTTATGTGCTCCTTTAGTTACCCGGTAGCATTATCAAATTTCTGGTTTCCACGAATCTCTTGAAACGTTGCGACCTCCTGACAATTCCTCAGGGGACGAAGGGCAAGACAACGCGTCACGCGCGTCGCTGCGATGTCTACACTTTAGCCCTACCAGCCCACTTTCCCACGTCTGATTTATGGTAATTACTCTCCACAATGGTCAAGAGAAACAACAACATAATTTTCAACGTCCAACCGTGAGATAAGGAGCTCGATTCGAAAAAGTCGGGAGGGGATCGGATTTTCGATGTTGACAAAATTAATTGCACTAAGTAAGTTAGACAGCTTTTAACTGATCCTTTAATCTTCGTCGTGCTTAATAAGTTATCAGGCAATTAAACACAAATGCAATACTTTGACAATAAAAAAATTAAATTACCTTTTTAATATTTTGTAATGTCTCCATTACTAAAATGCTCTAATTCATATTAATGAACTTGATATTGTAGTTCCACCTTTATCAGAGCCTCGTGTAAATCTATTAATGTAACGATTGCTCTATTGTTAGAATTCAAATTGGAACTGTATCATGTCCATGCCGCGGAACAGAACTCTGCACAGCGGCACAGTTGTACAATTACAGGTACAATTACAAACTGTAATTTCATGCAATTTACGCGGACTTATCAATAGATAATTGTAGAATGTGCAATTCTTAACATTTCTTATATCTGTAGACTATCGAGCGTGAGAACCGACATTGGGACGTTTTTACATAAAAAAATCTCGCTTGAGTTGCCAAAGAGAAAGTATTTATTCTCACAGTATCTCTATTTAGATTTCTTAACGACTTCACTTTTAACATTTACAGCTACTTAAATGCTGATTGGCATTGCATAAACGTTATTAATTCACAATAACTCAAAATATTACAGAAACGGGCATTATTTAAATATGAACATTGATTTCGTTTTACTATTGTTACAATTATAAATTAATTCAATTTAAAAGAAAGATAAAATGAAATCATTTCTAATTGCACATGTAAAGACATAACCTATAGTTTTAACTCGTTATCTAGTTTCTAATAATATTTGAGCACCATAAATTTTTCTATAGACCATTAGAAAAGAAAGTAAATAAACCTTTAACACTAGCTATATGCAACAAAGTTCATTAAAAATTTCAGTATAATTTAATTCATATTTCCTTTATTAACACTTTGATTTATATTTTAATCTAAATATGGAAATATTAGGAAATTAAAGTATAAATTAACGTATCAAATAAGACTGGCATCAAAAACAACACCTTGAAAAAATGTCCGTAAACCTAGAAACCAGATAGGCTTACTACATTATGCAAACGATTACTACATTAAGTAAAATTAGTTCTATAAAGATATGAAGTGTAAAACATTTGTTTGAAAACTAATTTTCACGAAGTATGTTAAATATGTGTAATATGTGTTCACTAAAAGCGTTATGTGTGAAAATTAAATGAACGCACTAACTTCATAATTAATAAGATTACAATACCTCGCGCTGAGTAACATATATACCTCACAGAAATATCATCTCACGGCTGGCAAGTAGGGACACAAACATTTAAAGTAATAATTTTGTACTTTAATCCAAAATATACTTTTGGCACTACAACTACTGTAAAGTGGTAAATGTATAGTAAGAAATTCTAAAGCACGTAAATGTTTTACAAAATTCATACAAAACTTAGTTTAGATAAAAAACACCTTTTTGAATTGAGTTTGAATTGACCAAATGATTAATCTTAATAAATTATAAGGATATCTGTATTAGAATTTCTATTGACGGGTAACAAGAATGGCGAAAAATACCATCCTTTACCTTATAAATTTGACATTTTTAAAATACTTTTTCCTAAAGAATTTGACAAACCGTTACAAATATGTAAAGATATAATCGTTTACACCGATAATGAATTTCATTTTCATGTATTGGATAATAAAAAATCTCTCACGAAAATACAAATTTGTGGTAGCACTAGTTCCAATGGTAAATGGTGCCAACGTAAGAATGTATTATGACCAACCATTATTGTTTCTTTTTCGATTGGTCCGTTCGTAAGCGTGAAAGAGACAGAAATATGCAAATAAGCAGCTACAAAAATCATCAATTTGAGTTACTTTAATGTCACGAAGCTTGATAAGATGCACCTTTTTGTTAATTTTTTGTTTGTAAAATATTTTGGGTCTCAAACGGTCAGACTATTTGTTGTAACTCTCCCGTCCTATTGTTTCTCCGTTTCGTATTTATAATGAGATTTACCATAAACTCGCCAAAAGAAACGTCTTCAGACCATAAAAAAGTATATTACATGGAATATATACTGAGCGTCGATACTTATAGCGGTTTTATACGTTCTAAATCAATACTTTAATGTTTGTGTACTTAGTAAAAACTATAAAAAGTTAATTATTTATTTATTAAATAAAAGAAACATTCGTTAATAATACTACCATTGTTAATTTTCCCGATCAAATAAGTTTTACTAGAAGACGGTCTTTTACAGTTGTTGTAGATCATAAAGCAAACGCCGCGGCTGAATGCATCTGCTTGCTTGCAGCCCCGCCAGTGTCCGTGAGTCGGAACACCGTGAGGTTTTAGTGGGTATACCGGGAGCTTCACTCGCGGGGAGTCCTACATAACTGCCCTAATCCTCCACTGGTCGGGCTGTGTGCGTAACGCAGTTCCTCACGTAAAAAAAAGGTCATAAAGCAAACACTTTACAGCAATCACGTTTTTTTTTTAATTTACAATATGTTTTAAAAATAAATCCGTCCACATAGTGTACACCCGCAGATTTATTGAGTTCAAACAAATTGTTCTTTTACTTTTGTCGAGTCTAACCAACCACTCTACTTTTTTAGATATAACTTCATCGTTATATATATGTAATGTTATACTTACAAGTCATAATATAGTTATTCTGTAAACAAAGATCAAACGTAGATGGAAAACATATATCTATGAGCGCAGATTTCGAAACAACGGTTAATGTATTAACACTAGTAAACACAAATTCAACAATACTGACAAATCGTAGTGTAATAAAATAGACTTCACACGAGCGTTGGTAAGACAAAAGCGTCCGTTACTCACGCACGTGTGGTGCTGCCTTAACGGGTGGATCATAAAGCAGCATACGTATAGTCATAAATCGCGGCGGCTCGCTTGATATGCGACAACGCGAGGACGGCCGTGTGCGTACCGACGCGGACGACGGTGCACCGCCCGCCACCACCGATCCAAACCTACTGGTAGCGGCAAATTAATTTAGAGATAAAAAATATACAGCAGCCCAATAATTGCGTTTAGTTTCTTGATATATATGAAACAAAAAATTCGATAGAAGACACACTTTTAGTGATTTACATTAAACCTTGATTAGAGTTAGGTAGGTTCTTTCCTGTCCGAGGTTAAATACTACCGTGCCGCCTCTTGGTGTATTCGATTGAAATAAGCCGCTGTTAAAGTCAAGGGTTTTTCCGAAACGAGTTTTGTATTTAAATGAAGTAAAGTTTGGTTGATAATTAATATTAAATCGTGCACAACGTAATCTTTGACGTTAAAGTGTGATGACAAAAAAAAAGGGCCCGTTTAGTTCATTTTCAATTCTCTTCAGAGAAGGGCGTAATGCGACCTGACAATACTGAACGAATGACGAATAAAAGTGATTGTGTAAAACCTATTTAACAAAGAAATTTCGAGCTAGAGTTTAGCGACCACTGGAGCTTTACTTGTTAAGAGCAATACTTACGTTGTCACGGTTTGAAAGGCATTGTAAACAAGTAATTTTCTGAGATAATGGGACGTCATCTTATAGCTTAAAGTAAAAACCAAAATGTTTCGTAATGCATTACATTCTAGGCACCACGACATTGTTATGGATAGGGCGTGTCAGTTATTAACTGAACCACCACCGCTCGACACGTAAATTTTGTATCATAAAACGTATTCCTTTTAACGATTTTATACTTCCGCGACATTTGCATTGCTCTGTTCATAGGCGTGTGAGAAACAGAAGTATTCTGTGGGCACCACGTTGCACCATCTACGGCCTCACTGTCAGTCAACACAAGGTGAAATCGAAGTCAAGTTAACCTATAACTAATAAGAAAAATATATTTATACATTTTAGTATTCATTTTCGGTTTCTCTTTTCAACATCGTTCGATGAAACTCCGGGCAAAAACGTCAAGGAATTAAATGCATCATATCTTCTAACTACTCGTAAAGGTTTAAAAACTTTATTTCCTCAAAAAAGAATACAAATACGCTTACTAAAGGAAAATAATTTAACAATATGACAAGTACAGCTTTAAAACAAAAGAAAAAAGTAAACCTCTTTTTATTGGAGTAATTTGTCTAGTATAAAAAATACCACATTGTATCATTATTATTTAACCTGTGTGAGAAACTAAAGCTAGTTAGTATGCTCCGCCGAAACAGGAGAGGATTTCGACTAAAGGAAGAGATTCAGATGAATATATAGCCTTCTTTCAGTCTTAGCAATAATACATAGTGTTTATGGAAACATTAATATCTTTTTACATTTACTTACTATAGATTAATGTTGGTGGCCTATTGTAATATAATTTAACACCATCACAGTACGATTAAAGAGAGATAACAAAGTATCAATGTCCCCCAATATAAATATATGTCTAATTGGAAGCGATAAACACAATTCATTTGCATACAATGCACACACCTATAGACAAGACGCCAAACAGCCATGAATAATGCAAGTTCGCATTACTTGTTTTAAAATATTTTCCTGTATTGTTCCGCAACTTATAACACCGACTACCAGTCCACAACTCTTATGAACACTGTGGACTTTTATAACATCTCTTTTTTATAAATTGATGATTTTTATTTTCATTTGTTTTAAAAAAATACTATTATTGCTTTTATAGGGGAAGAAAAGAGTACATTAAAATCTTATTAGAATTATTCTACAAAACATGTTAAACTAACTAAATATGTTAAAGGACAGAATAGTCTTTCATGATAACATGTATGTTAAGCATATAGTTAGTTTAAATCGGAACTAGCAGGCAAGCTGGATGGATATACAGAACATCACGCGATAACTTGTTATACCAGTTTCTAGATTCCAGATCAGTGACAACTGATAGAGATAATGACATTTTGTTATCATCATAATCACTACTACAGTAAAATGTGTTGTTTAATAGTATAACGGACATTATTAAAACATTGTTAACAATTTACCTACACGTACATTAACTTAATAAATAATATTGGTATTCAGCGAGGGCCTTTCTTTCCAAAGTGTCAAAAGCATAAATTCACCGTACTATATAAAGTGCGGATTGACCGATTTCGCATATTCCCAAAAACCGTTCTTAGATCATGGTGGTTTTCTGATAATGTATCGGTAGCTCAGGCTGAATAAGAGATTCAACACACACATCGTCAGACGCGAAATTCTATTGCACGTCTAAAAGAACCACTGCCGCTTATTTATAATCATAAACGGACTGCCGCAGTGATTTAGCCGTTTTCCTTGAAACGTGGAAGTCCTGGGTTCGATTCCCGAGCCACAAGAGTAATGGAGTATAGATGGTGGTACGATTTTAAAACCCGCCTGGCTAGGTACCGCCTCCAATGTGAATCAGCCGTCATAACAGCATTGCTGTGTTCCATACATGTGAGTGCCAGACGTTATCTGGGTGCACACGCTTCACTATCTACGGCTTCATTGTCACTTATCATCAGGTGAAATCGAGGTCAGTGTCAGCTCATAACCGATAAAAATAATGTAAAAATTATGTCGACTTTTTCAATGCATGTTCAAAGAGATTCTAAAACTATCAGTAATAAAGGGATTGTAGCTAGCTTTATACTGCCATCTATTAACTAAAAGTGGTACAAAGTAAATGAAATCTCACAATAACCATGAAACGGATAATAAATAAAGTAATCGACATTAACGTCCAATATCGCGGAATGGGACCTTGAGTGTTATTTCGAGTGCACACCGCTGCTCCTAGACGAAACAGCGTTACACAAGAAACATTTCCGTATATATTTATTGCCACCGTAACTTTGTTTATATTACAATCACATTTTATATAGAAAAATATTTGAAGAAACTAAACCAAGAAGAAAATTTATTAACAGTCTAAATATTTGTAAGGTTTAAGTGACAATGGTTCAATCTTTAGTCTAATAATTTAATGCATAAAGTTTCTGAAACCAAAAACAATTTAAGCGTTACCCTACACCGGGTTTATCTTTAATTTCTTATAGTTTGCTCGAAAATTTATGAGTTGTAGGAATTGTTGTAAATAATCTATTTAAACTACGCAATCCTTATACATTCTTAAAGGAGTATTAAACGAAATTGAAACTAATGGAATCACCGATTAAATCAGTATGCACGTTAATAATTACTATGCCTTATAGGAAATCAGGTAATTAATTTGGTTTAAATTCTCACACGAGTAACGAACAGTCCGGCTCAGCTCGGACAGCTGGTAACCCGACGTATGTTTACGAGCGCGGTTCACGGCCTTATTCAAGACGCGGATGACACACATATAGTCATCTCTTTCTAGCGTTACGCTTCTGCATAGTATGGATTAGTCGCTTTCTTTCTAACCGTGATTTATGACCTTTGGCGTTTTACACACTAGTTGAAGCTACTTACGCCGTACACAACGCGCCCGTGCATTGTGATTATTATGCAATAAAGTAATTATATTGTAATTAGTTTGTTCAGCATTAGAGCGCTGTTAAAAATCTTAAAGTTTTTTAATAACGGCTTACATAAAGTATTCAGACGATTATACTATTTCTCATCTTAATCTCGAGCAATTTATTAAACATAAGAGGAAGAAAAGATAACACCGCGTTTTTTTAATACATATCTTCTATTACATTTTAATGCTCACAAAGTTTATAAAGGGTACCCATGATTTTTTTATAAAGAATTTTTTATCACAAAAACAGATTGAGAAAAAATATCCATTACGTTAAATGAAAATAAATAATGTTGTGTCTTGTTAAAAATAATAAAATAACTTATAACAGCACAAAATCAAAGAGTATTTCATCCAGGCGTACGAAAATCGTATCATTTATTCACAAAATCGATCGTAACGTTAATTAACCGACAACAAAGCGAGTTACGTAACGAGGTAATTAATCGAGATGATGCAAGAAAATGACGCGCTTTCACGCAACCGAAGCGCCAAAGCATCGACGGAGAGTCGAACGACTACAATTAAGTGTATGGAGCATCGACGTCTTCGACGAGGATATCACCCTATAATAGATTTGTGGCGTGTCGATTGTTAATAAAATATACATTAGCGCGTGACCGAGATCAGTGTACGGTGCTATTAAACACATACGAGTAGCAGCGGCCGCAATGTATACGGTGCTTCGGTTGCAGTTCCGGGTCATTGATGCCTCCGCGAGCGTCCTTTGCGTTTTAAAGTTGAGAATAATATATCCGTAAACAACATTTTATATAAGCCGTTGCCTTCGCGCTATATCGGTGGATTTAAAAATCGACTTTTATGAATGAATAAGAACATGTGTGGCGAATGCTTATCATTAATTACAGTGCAAAACGATTTTTTAAATTAATTCTAATATTTTCTTCAAAATATCGATATAATTTACTCTCATTGCGTCAAAAATTACATTTTTTTTTATAATCAATATTTACAGCTTACGAATTAACATGAACATTTTTGCAAAATAAAATAAGTCGAAGAGTATGCAGATAGATGGCATACGCAATAACTTCTAAATTCGAAACAAAAGAAAAAAATGGATAGCCCTTGCTTTTGTTTATGTAACTATTACGAGAGTCGTATTATAAAAAATTAAGGAAGAAATACATTCACCGATGGGACTATATATAAGTTATATTCACGACTCAATTCACTACAAGACGGCGCGTTATCGCTCTGCTTTGAATTCAACAAATCTCGAGCCCATATACCCCCCATTCTAAGCACGGCACGGGGCACGAGGCGAATCATTAATAACATATAATTGTCAGTACGGCCGGTGGCAGCTGCACTGATCGGGCAGAAGAGAAAAAAAAAGTGTTCCCGTGACCGCCGATACAGTCGTGTGTGCGTTGTAAATTTGTATTGAACACTCACCGGCTCGACTCCAGCATCATTTTGTGTGGCCTGCAAACAAATAGATGAAATTCATTTAAGTGTGGCACTTTCCTATAATTAAACAAATATGACAATACATATTCATATTTTAAGTGTAGTTATGTTGGTACTTATGCAGTGCAACAATTTTGCTTAAAACAAATAAAACTTTATCACTTATTTTTACTGGTCAATAAAATAAGTCAGGCCGTTATCGAATTTATATACTCGTACGTATATACAATAATAAAGGATGTAAAGCGTTTTACGATCTTTATTTTTATGATTTATTTAACATTGTAAAATTTGCCGAAAACAGAAAATAAAGACTTATTTTCTTAAACATAAATATCACTACAGCTTCTTTGCATGACTAAAAAAGCATTATGTATACAACAATTTTATAATATAATATAATGACTGTCGCGAAACAGTTATCTAATCACCACTGGCTTCACTAATATTTCCTATGTAAAGTCATCAATCTTTATAATAAACCATTTTGTAAGAGATTGGCTTTGTCCAGTTTTAGTATTTTGTTGGTAAGCAAATCCTTTAAAAGCCTTATTGCTATGGAGTATACTATATTAATAAATTTGAACTGAATATAAACATACATGGTAAATATATCAAGTATAAAAATGTAGTTAAAATTCTTTAATATCATGTGTTATTAAGATAAGATGACGTGATAATTATTATCTGTGTAAATGTTGTGACTTCGATCTGGGGTGAACACAAACATAAACACAAGTGTTTGTGTAAAACAAAGAGTTTATTCTAAGCACAAAAACTATTACAAACTACACAACACATAAACACAAACTATACAGCACAAAACAAAAAAGTCGGTATACATTAAGTAAATACGCGCGCACTTCGGTAGCCGTCAGCGGACTGGGCGGCACAAAGGTTGCCAGCGTTTAGTGCACTTTTAAGGACTACCTTTTAATTAAATTATATTTTAAGACAATTTACATAAAACTATCTCATCGAATTTATTAAATGAAAACCGTTGCGTCGCCAACAATCGGTATATAAAGCAGCCTAGAAATATAAATTTGATAATACATATACCGAATATACAAAAACGGTGGATATTACGTTAACTTGTAACAAATCTACATTAAGTCATCCGGAGTTCTGCAAGCCCTCTCAGATATTAAGAATTAATCAATTACATCAAGGGTACTTCTTATTGCTTTATCTAAGCTCGCTTTAAGTATATTATGTAACATAGACTATTTTCGATGTTTTGGCATATGTAACGTGTTCCAGAGCTGTGAACGGGAGAGAAAGGATTTATTTATTGCACGACATGCGGGAGAGATTGCGAGATTCATCAATTTTAAGGCTTATATTTTGTGGTCCTTTATTTTGTAATATAAAATATCAACTGATATTATTCATTGAAATGGCAATGATATAAATAATTCTACTAATAGATCTCACAAAGTTATTTCATGACTTTAATGAAATATCAGAAATGTTCAATAAATACTAACACTATTTTTAATTCATCACCGAGTTAGCTCTGCAATGTCGTATTAAAATTTATCATTACCCAATTTTTCCTCAACCTACAAGTCACTTTTTCATATTCCAGACTTTAATATAAAGATAATAGCTTAATCTTAAATAACAATCTTAATTTCATTAAATTATATAATTTGCTTGAAAACAGCAGCATTATCACACTGTCTATGGGGTACATTTTTATATATTCAGAATTATCGATAAATAAATACTTTACATTTTTTTCAAAGATATACACCGCACTGAAAAGGCAACACGTCTAACAAAGCTGATGGTATCATTAACAAAACTTCGTCTTTGTTTTTAATGTTACTTATTAATGTTGTGAACAATAAAAGTAACTTATTTAATTACTTAGTATATTAATTTGAAGAGTAATTTACCTTTATCAAAGCATTTATTCTCATGTGTAAAAGCCTGAATTACAATGCGAATCGTATTTATTTTGAAAGTAGAATATTTACAGTTCAGCTATATCACTAATAAATATAGCCGTCGACAGTCCCTAAAATTTTGACATCACTTTATTGAATTTTTTCTTATGTTTATTGAATTTCGACAACGGACTTTGCCTCCGATTTGATAGATCAGAAGTCTTGGTCGTGTGATGGTGATTGTTTTTTTAATTAAAACCAATTTAGCTACTTTTTTACTACAAAGCTTTTATTAAATGAAGTCAATTTTTCAACTTACCATAATTTCTCAAACAATTTGTCAAGGTCGTCAATGTCACCACTTTGTTTTAACCACCTTTTACTTCGCCAGCCCATACTGATCCATCACATTATCGCGCCTTATCGCAAATAACGCTGTTATCGCACATAACTGTTATATCAAGAGCAACGTTAACAGTTTACGAAGCACGTTCTGATAAGGAATTGGAAGGGTTACTTATATTAATCATTTAAATCATCAAGTTCTTTGCATCGAGTGACAGTTGTATCTTAAATGTGCAGATATTTAAAAGAATGTCATCGTGTAAATCGACGAACATTTAAAAGTAATAAATGTGCTTATTGTTGGGATTAATTAAAATTTATATTGAAGATAATGTTAAAAAATTAAATAAGTTCCACAATTATTGCATTTGAAACTACAAGTTCTCACTACATCCTGTTATTCTTTCTGCGGTTACAAACATTAATCGAAACAATTTTACTATGAACAAAGATATTTTTATTCGTTGATGTTGAACCTTGTTTTAAAAATAAAAATTTACATCTACTTATCTACTTTACACTATTCGGTATACAAAAGGAAACTTCTACTGCGACACGTGAAATTACGTTTAACATATACAGAATTATCCAGTTTCCTTTTTATAAAACAAGTACATAAATAAAATAAATCAAACATTATCACAGTCAATAACAACACACACAGCGCACAACTAAGGCTTCTCTAAGATTAAACTGTTCAAAGCAGGTAAATTTTGCAATACCCCAAACACTCCTTTCGGCGTTTTCATAAGAATCTGAAACGATTCATAGGTAAAAAATATTTACCCTTACGACGTTAGACCCAAGGTCTATTCTTATATGACCACATGTAACATAAATCTATCCGAATAATTTGTATTCTATCAGACAGAAGAATGGAGTTTAAATTGCTTTGATAGTATTTTGGGACTGAGAACGTCGGTATTCTACAATGAAGATTCCACGGAAATAATATTCGAGTGTTGAAGATACGAACAAAAACATCATTCAATTTAATAAAGAACAGATAACATCGCGTCATTACTTTTGTTGCAAAGCAATTACCTTTACACAGATGTCTTGAAACTATATATATAGAGAATGTTGTGTGTATTTTAGCTTTATATTATAATGTTATCATAGTAATAAACTAAAAATAACAATTGAAAACTCTCAACTTAAGATTATATAGAATTTCACTTATAATAAAATAACACATATTGTCGAAATTTTTATAAAGAAAAGATCATACTGAAGAATATATAAAAAAAATAATTTCGCTGCTTGTTTACATAGTTGAATTATCTATCGAACTATTTTTTATCTACTTAAATTTCCTTCATTTGTTATGGCCTAAAACTATATTTCCATCTAATCTTATGTTACGTGACAATAAGGCCATAGACGATGAAGCTCGCTCGTTAAGTATATTTATAGCTTTTACACGTATGATTGCCGGAACACATCAATGTTATTATGGTGGCTTAATGACAAAGGGTAGTAACCAGTCAGACCAAATGGAAAAACACAACTCCCATCGAGACTCCACTAAACCAGTGACCCGCGAATCCAACCAGGATCCCCGCGTTACATGGAAAACGGTAAACCACTGCGCTAAGACGGAAGTCATAAGCATATTGTAAATAAAATACACTTCACTTACAAGTACAAAAGCGTTATATGACCCAATTTAATAAAACAAAATTTTTGATTTGTGGCATATAAAATAGTTTGTATTTATATAATATAAAAACCTAGTAACTAACAAATTAATTGTTATTTAACAATAACGATTAAACGTTAATTGCTCGATTGATTAAACTTAATTAATTAATGATGCTGTTCGGAGCTCAATTATTTCATGCTTCGTTTTACAGAATCAACGAAATTGAGTATAACGCGAAAAATAGTTTCAATTACTTTTGTATTTTGTTTGGCCCTTTAGTGCTATATTTTGTTATTTACATGATATAGAAATCGAAAACTATATTAGAAAATTACACGCCTTTCGTTGAGGAGTGTTTTAGCCCGTGCTTGATATTCTAGTATTTACATCGTAATTCATGCACGGCATACATATAGCAGAGATGAACTAGCACTTGAGATCTGATCTATTAATTTCATAATTATGTTTGTATATCATAATAAATTTTCAAATACAAATTTAAAGAGCTACATTTTACAAATTATAAACTGTACTGCATAGTATTGTTATACTTAGGTGTTCCTAACTACGGCAAAAACTGTAGAGTGCTCTCAATGTATATTAATATCAAAGCCCCGCAGCGTAGCGCGGGCTTTTCTTTACGCCGCATTCGGCTGAGCGCCCTGTAATTTAGTTTTGATGAATTAGCCAAACGACAGGATATCAATAATTGAGGACGGGGCCTCAACGCAAGAAGGGCTTGGTTAATCTGTAGCGAACGTATTTGCAAAATGAGAATATTATTTGTCTCTTTTTTCCATTCATAAAACAAAGTTCGTTGCTCTTTTAATTGAGATCCTTACTCAGTGCATTTACTAGCTGTAATTGTGGCAGATGAGTTCGCACAAAAAGAAATGTTTTAGTTTTATAAAAGCAGCGGATGTATTTTATTTTAATTGGCCCTGTATATTTTTATAGTATCAGCTTGTGCTAAGTTATACGTTATTGTAAATTATAGAATTAATTTTACATTAAAACAAATTTTCGTCGCGAAGGACGTTGTTAATATTTAAATTTATTGCAAAATAATGTAAAAAGACTTACATAAAAAGCATTTGAGATAGACATTATTATTTGTAACTTCTTAGGACGAATCGGTATTAAAATAAATTGAACACAACAAATACAGATTCAGAATTACGGAAAATTCTGTTAACACGTTAAGCGCTACTGAATGTTTCAAGGCAACACTTTTCAGGCAACGCAGGCTTCTCAGAGTTGCTAGCATAGCAATGCGCAGCGCACTCGCAAGAAATTCAAATTGATTCCATAAAGCATTGTAATAATATTAGGGCGATTGACTCTTATCGTAGTAGGAGCTCCACAAATTTATCGCAATGAATATCGGTATTATACGATAAGAGATATATTTCGTTTGTTAGTATTAACTTTCTGTATATTGAAATGACTTGTACTAGATCTTGATGTTTATCCATTACAATAATAACGATCCTAATATTAAACAATTGATACACGTCGGTCGACATTTAGTGACATTTGAAATTGTTAGCCGTTTTCAGGTATCGATCAACGGTGACCCCAGTAGTGATGTACCTGTAAATATGCTTTAATGATAATAGATAGACATATTCAGGGTAATTTTATATAGTTTTATTTTGTTTATTACATTGTTAACTAACTATTGCTGTCACCGGTGGCTGAAGTGACGAATAACGAATTTAATAGGTACAATAGTGAGTATATATAAAAAAAAAACTTTATAACCTAATAAAGTAATGAACTTAGTAAGCCGACAAATGAAATTTAAAGTTATAATCATAGTCACTACGCGGCGACATTCGATTAATTAAATCCGTAAATATTGCAATCGGGCTCTAGGGATCGGTTGCCGAAGAGAAATTGCATCAGCGCTCATTAATGAGACTTGAGAAATTTACCGCAGTTAAGGCGACAAAGCTTGGTGCAAATTTTATAAAATCACTGCAAGATCAAGCGCCTCGTTAAATATACTGTGTTATGCGAGCCGAAGCGGTTCATCGCCATTATATCATTGAGACTACGGTCGATCAAAAACTTCTCTCGTTACATAATTATATTGAAATATTCCGGTTATTGTATCGGTGAAAGAGTTGTGTATGTTTTCATACGTTACGAGGTCACGAGAGACGTACAAATTTCACTTGATCGTGGTGATACATCCCTCTGTTAAAACATTTAAGATCCCGGCTGATGCTCCCTTCTTTAAGAATCCGTTTATTTTTTTAAATAATTGAAAATAATTTTCAATAATAATGTATTAATTTTATACATACAAAATTTAAAGTAATGATTGGTTCACCGACTGGCCGACTCTCCTATACATCGACGCACAGCAAGTCGCTGGTCCTAGAAACATGAAATTTAAAGAGAGTGTTTTTTGTGATAATTAGGTATCCCACTACGAAAGGGAAAATTGGTATACATACTAGAGAAAAAATAATATTAATTTTAAAATAAATAAAATATTATTTAAATTAAATTATTATTGAAGCAAACCGGGTCGCCGTGGCGTCCTTTCATATAAATAAAATACCTCGATGTGTCCACAAATACATTAAAAAAAGGCACAAAAGTATCTGTGCTATCGATACGGCACGAGTTGCAAATGCACTCGACCTATCCGGTCAGACTAGTTTACAAACTTGTCTATAGGCGGCGCGTCGCCCGTCCGCGTGGAAGTTACGAGTTAATGGTCACTGTTTATTATGAAAGATTACTGGCGCAGAGACTGCGGCGCTCGACTCGCTGTCCAATAGTAAACCAGTACGAACTCGATTTAACAATTGCCTCCAGGTTTTTTTAAATATATACTTAAAAATAATAACAGCGATAAATACAAAAGTCCCGTTACCATTCTTTTATAGACATATTTTGGCAATAAATTGTTTCTTACATATTTATTTAAGTGTGTGCGGATATTTATTTTCATATTTTCTTTGTTGATTCGGCCTATCTCTAATTGTTCAGACAATGCTATTAGGCGTTAAATCTTTCTTTTAGAACTTGCTTTAAAGGTTTATAAATATTAAATCGTTTCTATCTAAATACGTGTTAATATTAAAGAACTTGATTATCACCGGTACACGTATTGCAACTGCTTAACAAACAAATAAGAATTATTAGGTATTAGAATAATAATTCATTTTACATACGCTAAGTTTGTTTTGATATGCAGACAGCTTAGCATTATGCACGATTTAATAGCATTACTGGCCGGGCAATAGATGTTACACTCACACAGTTGTGAGAAGCGGGATTATGACAAATATTTACGCAAGGGAACGGGCCGTCCGACAATGTCCGGCCGTAAACTCGTTTTCTTGAAAAAAACGTCTATAAATAAACCTATACATCTAAGATGAATTGGATTATCCGATATTTGTCATCTTTATTGTTATTGAATAGGCCATTAGCTAGTTAACATAATTGCTTCAATAAGTTTTGTGATCAGTTCACAATGGAGATTATATAATAACTGTATGACATTTATATTTTTGATACACTTGTAGCATGAATGCTCCTAGTACGATTTCGGGATAGACTTAATGACGTTTGGATGGTGGGTATTTTCTCACCCACCCTACTAACACTTATCTCATATTGACAAGCTAGTGCCATAACAGCTTTGATGTGTTCTAGGCTTTTAACTCAGTGTTTCCAATGCTTTACTAATTTCGACCTCCTTTTCATTTAACGACATGTGAAATTAAGATGGTGTTGGCTGGATAAAACAAAGAGGAGGTTAGAGTAGATAAAAATTTAAGAAATAACCCAAGATAAGCAAATAAGGCATTGACAAATTCATCCCTCCCTATAAAAGAGTTCCGGCGGCCGCCCAAGCTAAGCGCGTGGGGTTGAACTCCACAACGCCGCATCCAACAAGTAGGCGATTATCGTCGCGACGTCTGCACGCGACTAGATTCGATTCACTGGATAATAACAGTGCGAGGGAGCAACGGGCGCAACTTGCTACCGTACAACGTGATTATTTCTCAGTCGAGCCGAATATCGAATTAACGGAGTTCGTGAATCGAATCAAAACAAAGTGCTTTGTTTAGCAATACAAGGAGCTACGGTTGTTATTTATAAACGGTACACTTTACGCCTTAACCCGATTTGAGTCTGACATAGTAAACTTACACCGTTCTCGTTATTTATACAATGTATTGAAAGATGTTTGTAACTACTCTTCCTAAAATGATATAAAGTAAGCTTGTTGTAGTTATAACTGTGCTATAAATACAAGAAAACAAAAAGAATACTTTCTCTTAAAAGTAAATATATTAATTGAATTATAAACGTATATATGTTACAAATTCATAGGCTCTTTACAAGGTAATAAACAATATTAGCGTTACTTCGTCAAAAACTCAAAATTGGCTTGTATTGTGTTTATCCAAAGAGAAAAACGGCATGCACTTTGTCGGCCGATATGAATATGGTTTTCGATAATACTAAATCGAACGTGTGCTTTAAACTGTAGACATAAAGTTCCAAATCGCATGTAGATTGTCGCCGTATAGGCACTAGGGCAGTATATTTGGACGTTGGACAAGGCGCGTATAAATTAGGCTGTGTTGTGCGAGCCATCGATAGTGCTTCGAATATTTGTCCGGACCGGGCACAGCGTTAATCTTGTTGGATGATCGTCGGGGCTTATTTGAACAAACGCTCGCTTTGGGTCGCAAATCCCATCTCAGGTAGTGTTGCGACTAATCAAATACTTGTCTTGATTATAAATGTGTCAGTACTTCTTGAGGTAATGAGAGGACATAGCAATTAATTTATTTTAATTAACAGTTCTTAAATCTTTGTCTTCTAATCTTTTTCAGGTCATTAACACTATAAAACAGTGAACGGCCAGTTCTCAAAAACCTCAATTTAACAAAAACAAGTTTTATCAAAAAAATTATCTGTTTAAACGATATCATTAATCAATTTATTATATTGACTTAAAGTTGTAAATATAAGCATAATACATCATTCAAGTAAAATTGTCTAACAATCTATATGAGGTAAATCTATTATCTTTTCTTTTATTCCTTATAATGATATATTTTTATCTGAACAGGAGCATAAGATAAACATTATAGGTATGCAATTCTTAATCATTATACATGCATATTCGGTCAACGAATATCACGCTTTGACTCGAGATAATACCGTTTCACAATAACTCTGAAGTGGATGTGAGCTTCATATTCCAAGAATAGAAGTGAAACTTAATCTGTTGGTAAATTTTGGAAGACAATTAAATATGTGCTGCTTGAAATGACTCAACTGGCAATATCTTTGTCCGGTATTCCTCTCTATACACTGTATACAGCTATGCGTGACCTATCTTCTTAATCTTTATTCTATCATTTGAAGATCCTGTGAACATATGCGGTACAAAGCTCCTTGTATTAAAAGTTAAATAAATAAGTAATTTTAACACATTATCTCATCTAGGATAGCGTCTTTTTCAAATAATAAAACAACAAAATCAGTTATTACAGATTAATTTAAACCAAGAAATAGTAATAAGATTAAACAATTACATTTTTTTTGTACCGGAGATGTAATCTTTGAAAGATATCCTGCCTTTTAGTGAAAAATCAGAGTAATGTGATGATTTTTACCTATAAAAATTCCTCAGTGACCCTTCTCAATATCTTGGAGGAGTCGCGGAATCGCTATTTGGAATACAACCGCGACCCCTTATAACTATTATATCTATGGTAATAGAACCTAGTGTTTCTATATATTATAAAGTATAACGATAACGAACTCCGTTTTTTTTTATAAAATAACTTTTACTATAACAACATATGCAAGCAACTAGCACAAAACTAACAACAAAAGCTTGATTATGGCATTTTGATTGGGAGCCGAGTCGCTAACTAATAGTAATAAAGACTGCAATTCCGAACTAAATAACTGGCGGCCGTTGTAATTTTCTCCGCTGCACTAAATTGTTTTACACAACAGGTTGAAGCACGCTTCTAAGAAGACGAGATGCAAGTGAAACGCATAACATAACTCAGACCGCCGGTTTCTTAAAAACATTACCCCTGACTTGGTATGATTAATACGGCGCACCGACAGCGAATTGAGATGAGGCGAGTTTAACAGCGAACTACTTCGATGTACAAAAAACACATCACGCCGGGGTAAAAACCTTAAATCGCATGGGATTTTATAAATATAAACGGAAACAAAGAACGGTTAAATTCTGTATGAAAATTTTGCGAGACGTTAATAATTATAGCAAACACGTTTGTCTACAATGCGTTTCAAATTTATAAAATGAATTTTGAATTATTTTTATTAGCAAAAAAATGTTTTTCTCTCTATGTCGTACATTTACATTTTTACACCCACTGCGTTGAGTTCACTTCCTCTCAATTATCGTTATAAAAAAAGGGCACAAGCGTGCAAAATGAGTTGTTAGTGATTACAATTAACATTTTCTTAGTTATTATTTATCTTACGCTAAACATTCGTAAGATATTGAAAAACGCAATGAAACTCTTCAAACGCAAGGTACTATCAGTAATAAGAGCATTTAATAGTTTCATTATGCTTTGATGGACTTAAACCGTGGTGTGGTAACCTTAGATTATAAAAGTTTGAAGACAAAATAACTCGACCTAGAGCGAACTGAAGTTTTAATCGGCACGACACTGTCGGCCGACGCGCAGTTTTTGTCTCAAGCTGCTGACCTGAATGTTTTTCGATGCGACCGCAAAAAGTTATCAAACAACCAGTTAATAGTTCACGAGTACCATTGTCAAAGCATTGCGAATTTAATTCACTAAATCACTGTAACATGGATGTAACTGTTTACTTTTTTATCGGTTATGGGCTAACACTTGACCTCGGTTTTCTTCTAATGTTAAGTGACAAGGCCGTGTATATAAAGAAGCGTGTTACTTCTAGCTCTTACACTGCCGGCCAAAAGTTTGAGATCACCTTGAAAAAATTACAATATTGAATAAAACTCCAAAAGTTAGTGCTCTACAAATTATTTATTTACCTTAACTTTTCGTCGAAAAATCTTTTCTTACTTTTTATAACTTTTTTGACCAATCTTGGTAACCGGGCTATTAGTTTATTGATAGTTTCTTGTGAAACATTGT